>APFE030050218.1:5059-15090 GCA_000404065.3 Pinus taeda
GACACGAAAGCAGAGAAGTGCCATGTTCAAGAGCGACATACTGCCGACACGACAATAATTATGGTTCCCAAAATTTTCTTTTTCCCCCACCATTTCTGGCAAGTACCCCAATTATTTTTAACAAGCTTGATGGGGATAGCATATGCTTGTGGTTTGTCATTTCGACAAAATCCGATGTCATCAGGTTTTAACGAGTCTGACAAAGGAAGAACTCGGCGTCTTTTCATGTTTAGAGAGTTTGAAAAGACAACAGAAAAGGAAACTCCAGGGGTGTCCTTTTTCGTAAAGTTGTGTCTCTCGGGCCCGAAAAAGTATAAAATAATGCCCGAAAGAACCGCTCGACCATTACGATCGAGGAGTACTTTTCATAAATAGTGATTTCGACCCGAAAAAGTAAAAAAGCAATCAAAACCACGTCGTTTCGTAACCATTAACGAGTTTGAAACGACAAAAACCCGGTAATCTTTTTATGTTTTAACGGTCGAAAAAAGAACTTAAAACGACCGCCCCTTAGTAACGTTTAACGAGCCAAGAGGAATAACTCGGCAATCTTTTCCTCTTTAAATGGTCAGGAAGAGAGCTGAAAGTAGACCGTAAAGTAACCTTTTCTCGTGTTTTACCGAGCTTGAAAAAGTTGAAAAAGAGCTCGTTTGATTGTGTTGAGTTGCACCAACCCCTGTCATCATACAAAAACAACGTAAAACCCACTTCGACATGAAAATATCCCAAAAATACTCAAAAATATTATTTCTAATGTATTTTTAGGTCAAAAAATGCTATAAATAATGAAATGGTAAAAAATAAACTTACTTTTCACTTTTTACCTTGTGAGTTTACTATTGAAGGGCTTTTGGTGCAAATTTCAACTGTTGATTGTGATCAATCCAGGAGATCATTCGAGCCTCCGTCTGCAACAGGTAAGAGGCCTCATATTTAGCTCTGTTTTCATTCCATTTTTTTAGATTTTCATCCATAATTTAGTTCCCTGCAAGAGGATTTTCAATTTCATAGGGTTGCGCCATTGGCGCGAGTTTCCCGCTCGGGATCGCGGCAATGGTGTTTTTGCCTAAAGGGGTCGCGCCCTTGGCGCGACTGTTTTAGGAACAGTCGCGCCAACCGCGCGATCACAAATTTGACCGTTGTAATTGCAAATTTTTTCCAACATAGGTTTCATCAATGATCTAATGATGGAAATTTCACCTTTATGGTTGCAGGGTTTTGTCAGAATGGTTCTAGAATGGAGAGAACGGGAGCATGATGCCGTGGATGCCATGGAAGTGGAGGATGATGCATGTGTGAATGCTCTGAGAGACTGTGGCTTGAAGAAATTCTTCCACACCTCATATTTACGTGCACAACTTGAGCTACTGCAATTCATTGTGGATGCTTGGGATACGGAGGATCAGGTATTTCGCCTGAAAGACCAGACATTGGAGTTAGATGTTTCCGATGTCTTGTTTATCACTGGACTATCGCGGCGAGGTGCACGGCCCATCTTGACTGGTAGTCGCCCTTCTGGAGAGAAGATAGGGGAGGTGGTGGAACGAGTTTGTCCTGGGGCACAGTTTGGATCAAACAGTGCCAAAGTAGATATTAACATGGTGCCCGACCTGGTGCTACGAGTGATTTTATTCACTATCACCCGGACAGCTGGGGTACAGGCGCCCCACGAGGCCAGCAAAAATCATTTGCTGCTGGCCACTGAGTGTCTCCATCTTACACTGTTTGATTGGGCCATGGCAGTGACAACAAACATCAAACGACAGCTTACCAAGTGTAAGCATGATGGGAACAAACAGTTCGGCTATGGATCTATCGTGGTAACTTTCTTCCTAGAGCGACTGCCGATATTCTGGGTACCGGGGGGTATAGTGGCAGATCCAGTGCTACGGGAGCCGAGGTTGAATCAATGGGCAGAACTCATGCCCAGAGGAGGAGGGGGCCAGCAGATGGCCTGGAGGCCCGAGTTCTTTATGTGGCTCCGTCACCAGATGATTGTCATCAAGGACTGGCCCTATGCGGGCACGGATTTCACTGGAGATCCCGATCTCCCTCTGCCTGCCGGAGAGGACTGGGACGAGGAGCTAGGTAAGAACTCTTTGTTTTTTTAACGTTTTTATGTATTTAAGTTTTTTTTGTTAATACATGCCTATCTCTTACAGCGTCTATATATGTATACAGATGTTGGTGCAGAGCGACCAGCTGACTTGCCTCATAACGTGCGGAGAGCACAACCTGCAACGGACCCTCAGGTAGAGGGTGATGACGATCTAGTACAGAACCTTGAGGCACTTACTCGAGGTATTCCAGATTATGGCAGATTGGCGAACGTGCCTAGAGCGTACCAGAGGCACACGGTGGGAGTATCTACTCGCGTCCATCCTCTGTTGAGACGTTTGGTGCTAGCAGTGACATGCTATCATGAGCATCATCGTGATTAGACGCCTAGGTTTTTTTTTGCATGTTTTTGAGGAACAAGTTGTCAGCAGCTGTATGAGCTTTGGACATGTATTATTTTTTGGATTATGTAACGTGCAGGGCGCAAACATTTTGACACACACGTATATATATACATATGTTTATGGTTCATTATTGTGTTTTCATGTGCTTGCTTGCATAATGTTTTATTTACAAATTATGCAAACGTCTATCTAATACATGATTGGCCAATGCATTAGATAATGTGTTTAATTGTCGTGGAATATGCTGATATGTAATGAACTCAAAATTCCTCTCTAACAATCTTACACGTAGATACAACCTTAGAATATGATGGTCTCTGACGGAATAACGCCTATTGAGCTGGAGGACGACAAGTTGAGAATCCAGGTTTACCACCAATGCCCGAATGCCAAGATTAATTGCTTCAGTGAGGAGCTTGATTACGGCACAATATTCGGCGACATTATTAGTGGTACGACCCAAACAGACACCTTGAAGATCTATCAGCTCACCATGAGGATCATAGATCTCCCATGTCGCAGAGGACAAGTTGAGAGTACTGCGACAGGCACCATCATCAAAACCAATATAAGGCGTATTAGACATCTGCACAAGAAGCGAAAGACAGAATAAGCGACAATCAAGCCTATTAAAATTTTGACACAAATACACAACACACTTGCTAGACTACATGTATATACAAAATGAAGTGTACTAGCATCACGCATAGTACTTTTTCAAATACAGCCCGTTTCGGGGCTGTGCGAGAGGGTTTCCTTCATAATCAATTAGCTCATAGGCCCCTTTTTGCAAAACTTTCTTGACAATGTAAGGGCCTAGCCACATAGATTCGAGCTTTCCTGCTCCTATCTTATCGTTTGCCTGATTCTATAGCAGAACTAAGTCTCCCTCGATAAAAGAACGTGGATGTACAGTCTGGTCAAAGTGAGATTTGACTCACTTCTTCTGTGTTTCGATGGCCAAAGAGGCTAGGCGACGAGTCTCATATAGCCGTTCCAGATAAAGGATACGTTCTTCTGGGGTGGTGTTGGGAAGTAGCTCGACAGCTAATCTTAACGAAGGGATTTCACACTCGATTGGAAGGGTAGCCTCTAGTCCATAGACTAGTTGAAATGGAGTGAAACCAGTGGCATCCTTCACGGAGGTTTGGTAAGCCCACAAAGCAGACAACATCAAATTCCAGTTAGACTTGTGCATGCCAACGGTACGCTGAAGCATTGTAACCAAAATCTTATTGATCGCTTCAACTTGGCCATTGGACTGAGGATAGTACGGAGTAGAACTATCGTGCTTTAAGCCTAGCTGGGTTGTTAGTTCCGTCATCATATGATTCCGGAAATGCTTTCCGTGATCAGTGACGATGGCTTGAGGGACGCCGAATCGCGAAATAACGTGGTTGAATAAAAATTGCGCTGTTGTGTGACCGTCTTCAGTCAGTGTAGGCATCGCCTCGGCCCATTTAGTAAAGTAATCGACGACAACGATGATAAACCCATGCCCCCCGGCCGAGCGAGGGTTACAGGTCACATAATCAATGCCCCATTTTGCAAAAGGGCTGACGGTAACAACAGGGTGCAAAGGAGCGGGGGTGCTCGCATCTTCCGCTGGAATATCTGGCACTCATGACAGGAACGGACAGCAAGAATGCAATCCTTAAAGATAGAGGGCCAAAAGTAGCTAGCACGGAGGATTTTTTGGGCAATTGCATATCCGGACATGTGACCACCACAAGCACCTGAGTGGCAGTCATTAAAGACTCGCTCAGCTTCCTCGTGAGTAAGACAACGGCGGAGAACAGCGTCGGCGTCGAGGCGATATAAGGTATCCCCAATGATACGATATGGTTGAGATTGATGACGAATCCTTCGCCGAGCGTCTTTAGACATGTCCGGGCGAAAGGAGGACGTTTGCAGATATATAATGATGTCACCGTACCAGGGGTCGAGGGTGCTGATGAGAAACAACGTCTCATCCGGAATTTGATCCTCTGTATGAGAGGGTGAAGAAGAAGATGGCAAAGAGCAAATTAACTCAGCAAAAACGAGCGATTTCTTTGACTTGGCGGTAGCAAATTCCAAGTCAAACTCTTGGAGGATGACAATCCACTTTGAGTACTTGCCCCCCAGCAACTGGCGTGACAAGATATACGTCATGGGGTTGCAATCGGAAATCACAGTAGTAGTGCGTAGCAGAATATAGTGACGGAAACGTTGGACAGCGCAAACGACAGCTAACGCCAACTTCTCAACATAAGCATGTCGAGCTTCCGTATCTAAAAGGTTTCTACTGAGATAATAGATAACATGCTCAGTGTCATCGTCGTCGGTTTGAACAAGAACCATGCCAATAGTGGTGTCGGCGACAGCTAAATACAGGGTGTAGTCACGATGATAGTTTGGAGGGCGAAGCAATGGAGCAGAAACAAGGAGACCCTTGAGTCGTTCAAAAGATTCTTGAGCCATGGTATCCCAATGAAAAGGGACATCTTTTAAGTAATCGTGTAAAACCTTTAGCCACCTCGGCATAGTTTGGAACGAAATGACGTAAAAAATTCACTTTACCTTGCAAGCTCTGCAATTGATGTAAGGTAGCAGGGGGAGGAAGATTGACTATGGCTTCGACTTTGAGGGGATCCAGTCGGAGGCCCTCGTGGGAGATGACAAATCCTAGAAGTCGACCCGATTCTACGCAGAAGACACACTTGTGAGGATTAAGTCTGATTCGGTAGTGTCGACAGTGAAGAAATATATCGCGAAGGTGAGTAGGGTCGTCCTGACGCTTGGCTGAATGAGCTGGAAGATCATCCGGGTATGGCTATACAATGTGTCGTATGTCATGAAAAGCGTAGGACATTGCACGTTGGAAGGTAGCGCCGGCATTTTTTAGACCGAAAGGGAGCTTCTTATAGGCAAAAGTACCCCATGGACTGATGAAAGCGGTCTTGTGTTGATCAGCGGGAGCAATATTGATCTGGTTGTAACCAGAAAAACCGTCCATAAAAGAATACATCTCGCTTCCCGCACACTCGTCAATAATCTGATCAATGAATGGTGTGGGGAAATTATCTTTAGGATAGGCCTGATTAATATCACGATAATCGACACAAACGCGGATAGTTCCCTGTTTCTTAGTGAGAGGTACAATATTAGAAACCCAATCTGTGAGTGGGATAGGATAAATAAAACCGGCTTTAAGAAGCTTTTCTACTTCGGCCTTGATCGTTGCAGCCTTTCGGGGGTGTACCGAACGTAAATGTTGACAAACAGGCTTAGCAGCTGGGTACGTGAAGATTTCATGCACCACTATGCTAGGATCAATGCCGGGCATTTCTTCATAGGACCAAGCAAAAACTTCACGAAATTCGCGAAAAAGGTTCGAATAAAGTCGAATCTCCTCTGGAGTACAAGTGACTCCAATGTGAATGTGTTCGACGATCCCTGGTTTGAGAGAGATGTCGATGGGTTGGGTTTGCGTAATGTTTGCCATATTACCTTCAGAAGAGGCTTGATAAACTTGAACAGGTGACTGAAGGATTGGAAATGGGAAACAAGGAGCAAACCGCTGGATACAACTCAGCATATCCTGAGGGACAGAGAGAAACGAGGAACGACGGTGGGTATCGTGCCAAGGAGGTTCCTCGAGAGACATAGTCTCGATAATAGCCTCGTCGAAAGAAAATGTTTCTTTTAAGGGATTCGAAGAAGTTTGATCTACAAGCCCTAAGGATGGAGCGAACGTGTGGAAAATCTTGCTTGAAAGAGCAAGTTCAGAAGAAGGAGCCGATGCAGCTACGATTTCGACGTAGTTGAGTTCGGCAGGACTCAACAGCGTTTGGTCGCCCTAAGAATCTACTTGGTTGGTGGGAGGAAGGATCCATGGATCAGAACAAGTAGAAATCATATTGACGGAAGCGACATTCGGAGGCGGGGCTGGAAAAGCACCCATGAGGGCGGGATCTTTGGGAAGCCCGTGACCTTGACTCTCAATTGATTTGGAGGTATGCTCCACAAAAGGGATAGTTCCTTCCGAAGAGGAAGCGAAAAATGACAGCTGGTCAACAGTGATAATCTTCCCTTGGTGAGGGAAAAGAATGATACGAAAGAAAGATGAAGCGACAGCTTGCATTGCATAGATCCAACTGCGTCCGAGTAGGAGGTTGTAGGTTAGAGTAGCATCAACGACTTCAACTTCCATCTCGACCGTTTTCCCTTCCAAAGAGATGGGTAAACGTGGGAGTATACCATAAAGACGGGATGCTCTTCCATCAAAAGCTTCCAAGGTGGTGGGAGACTGACTCAATGTCGGAGATCAAATAGCTTTCCAACAGGCAACAGACATGATGCAAGTTGAAGCACCTTCATCAATGACTGTACGATGGATAGGTTTCTTATCAATAATGACCTGTATAAGGAATGCAATTTGGGGAGGCAGTCTCTATGTATGGCGTTCTAAGTCAAACGTAATTAAATCCAAGTCAGCCGGGTCTATGCCGCCGATAGTGGATAGAAAGGACTGCCTCTGAGAAGGGCAGCTCTGGAGAACTTCTAAAGCGGACATAGCTGATGGAGTCTGGGCTAAATCCTCAACGATATTGTAGTGCTGAGCAGCACGAGCATTTGGGTTGTAAGAAGATTTCCGGAGTACCCCTTTTGAAGGGGGTCAAAGAGGCGTTTCCGTACTAGGTCTCTCGATATGGAGAGGGCTTGAACTGAACGGAGGAGCACTGGGGGGAACCTCAGGCTCTTTCCCGGCAGATGGATAATCCTTTGTTCGAGTACTAATATTAACAGGTATTGTTCCCGCCATGAACACTTGGGAACCGAAGGAAGAGGGAGGTTGAAAGGGGTTAGCGACCATTTGAGTTTGCTGTGAGGGAAAGGGTTCTTTAAGCACCACAGGGACCCCAGGAGCGCCTTTCAACAAATGACTAACTTCGGACCGCCGAGGGCAGTGTTTGGTATAGTGATCCTCATCACAGATAAGACAAGGATACTTGGGTTTGTGTTTGGCACTCTCCTCAGATTGAGGTTTATGGGGTTCCTGTTTAGGTTGTTCTGGCTTATTTTTCGCTTTCCCTTTCTTTTTTGCTTTCGAGGCCTTGTCTGTCGTGGTGGGCTGAACAGCATTAACCTCGGAAGTAGTTTTAGACGTAGGTATTACCTGAGAAGTGGTTTCAATTGGAGCATTTGACTTTTGCTTCCCAGGATTCGCAGAATTTTTCTTAGAGGCTGAACTAACAGACCCAATAATGCCGTCAACAGTAGGTGTTAGCAGGGCTTTAGATGTTCCTGGTCTAGGGGCATCAGGCAAATAATCATACAATGTACCTGACTGAGAATAAACCAAGTCGAGGTATTGAGCATGCGCAATAGCTTGCTCTTCAGTAACACACGCTCCCATAGCAATGTCCCGAGCTATTGGAGGAACGAACGAAGTCGTGAACAATCCGTAAGAAGCTGGTCGGGAATCCAAAATTTAATCATACGTCTACGCCGTCTCCATTCATGGATGTGATCAGAGATATGCGTAGCTGTTGTCTCTCTTAAGGATGTGAGGAGGTGTGTGCCCGTTTCATAACGAATAGGCAACTGAAAATGAGTGAGGAATGCCACAGCCAACGAGTTGAAATCCTGAAAGGATCCACGATTGAGCTCAATATACCACTTAGCGGCAGAGCCAGTGAGAGTCCTTTGAAAAAGGCGAAGCCGAATTGAATCATCAAGCCATGAATTGGATGAACACCAGAGATAATAGGTCATGACATGAGCTTGTGGATCTTCATTGGCTTTACCATCGAATTTTGGACAGTCACCAGGAATTTTGGTCGGAACCGGAGGCCAATAAGGATTATGAAGAATAGGATCATTAGTCAGTTTGGACACATCCGGTAATTCTAAAGTCGCTAAGAATGGTAACTGAGGATTGAAAGACATCTGCGGCTGCTGGTAGGATGGAGCACCCAGGTTCCAACCAGGTGGTGGTTGCCCCCATGGGCTTTCCCCTGACGGATTTGGCCCCATGGTGTGTTGGCCGTAGGGATTTGCGCTTTGCCCCCCAGCGTATGGATTACCAAACGATGTTGCAGAAGCACCATATGGTTGTTGATCATTCTGGTAAGGGGCAAACAAAGGTTGCCCTTGAGGTTGTTGATAACCGTATTGTGGTGGGACCCCAAACTGAGCTTGAGACCCAGGCTGAGTTTGATAAAATATTTGGGATTGAACTCCAGCCTGCATTTGAGGACCAAATGGATTTTGGGGTCCCACTTGGGGCCAAGGGCTGGGTTGAGCAGCGCCAGTAGACTATCCAGTAGGTTGGGCTATCTGAGCAGAAGGATAACCTTGCTGATACTGAGGTTGGCCTACCTGCTGATACTGAGGTTGACCTACCTGCTGATACTGAGATTACTGTTGTGCAGCAGAAGGTTGTCCTATCATACCAGATGGCTGAGTGGGCTGGGCAGGTGATTGGCCCAACTGTGTTTGAGGCTGACCGGTTTGCCCAGAAGATTGAGTATACTGGACAGTTGGCTAACCAAATGGTTGGGCAGCTTGTCCAGAAACTTGGGTAGACTGGACGTTGGGTTGATTTCGGTTAACAAATGATTGACCGGTTTGTCCAGTATGAGAACCTTGCTGGATGCCAGGTTGAGCTTGCTGAGTGGAAGGTTGGCCTGAATTACCAGTAGACTACGTATGAGAGGTGAAAAAAGGACCACTAGAGGCAAAAGGGTTTCCTTGGAAGGATTGTCCTTGTAGGTTTTGCTGAAGTGGTTGTTCGGGTTGTGCATACGACGCTTGACCACCATGATAAAAGGTGGAACCCCAATCTATTGATAGCAGAACTGAGACCTCTATAGTCGATTGACTTGTCCGAGTCCCAGGAGGTGGTAGATGCTGATCGTATTGCCCTCCAAGTGGGACATTCGATGTAGGATCAAAACCTACGAATAAAGAGGTCGAAGGTCGACTAAAAATAGGGGTCGAAGAAGCCACAGATACTGTTGTAGGGGTTGTGACTGAGGTAACAGCTGTACCGCGAGGTTGTGGAGTCGAAGGCTCCGTATTTGAGAAAATGGGTGGTGACCAAATAGAAGTCGGAAAGGGAGATGACAGAAAATCACGCAATGCTCTATAGCCAAGAGGTAGTCCCCCAGTAGCAGGAGTTCTACTAACAGGTGTAGATTCCATTGTGGTGGGAATCTCGTCCCCTGGCACACCGGATTCGTCAGTCGTAGTAGGGGATGGATTTTCCATATTAGAAGGAAATGGTTGTCGAGGAGAAGTGTATTCCCAAAAAGAGACACCGTTTTGAGAAGGTTCCCAAATAGGGTTCGAATAAAATTGGTAATTCTCGTCCCCTGGAGCACGAGAGTTAAGCGGTTGTATACTTGGAACAATAGAAGAGTTCTACTCACAACCGGTATCTCGGGAGACAAGATTGGTAATTCCGCTAGGATGGAACTTCACAAAATCCTAGGAGATCTAACGAAACCAGACCCTACTCAGACTAACGCAAACAAAATTTAACCGGGTTATATGTTATCGTGGTCAAATAAATTTTAAGAC
>APFE030050221.1:0-71575 GCA_000404065.3 Pinus taeda
GAAACCCGCCAATACACTGAAAATCCCTTATGTGCGGAACTCAAAACTTATACAATTGGGTATATAACACCCATCGAGTCTAGTTGTGTAGTTGCAATCGGCGATTCGCAGCTTCTGGAGGTCCTTTATACGTCAGGCCCATGACATCGTCGATGGCCGACGGCTAATCCACCTGCGGATGCGATATTGCATTGAACCATGTTGCAATCAGACCATTAGGTCCGCGACATACATCGCAATCGGGGGTGTTGGGATGATGGCATGGTAGAACCCGCCGATTTCACTGTCGCCAATATATTATAATATGTATCTGTACCTCCTACTGTATATGTATATGTATATGTATATGTTATGTATGTATGCCGATATATATATAAACTTCTCCGCTTCAATATATGTATTCCACTATAACTTTGGCTCTTTCTCGCCTCCTCTCGCTAGCTGTCAGTCGCTTCAATATGCGCGCTTTAATGCCGCCCGATAGTGTATAGACCCATAATATATATATACCTATATATATATAATATATATATATGTTACACTATTCGGCGGCCATAAACATATATTATACTCATATATCGTTATGGCCATAGTGGTAAATATATATATATCTATATATATAATATATATATATATATATATACCTACTATATATATATATATAAGTTTGTGCCTCCGATAGTGTAAATGCACATATATACAAGGGTCTGCGCCTCCGATAGTGTAAAAGCATGCATATATATGATATGTGCTCCCGATTGTGTATTCCTTTGGCATTCTTGCTCCCAATAGCTCCCGATAGCTCTGTCTGCTTCGTTTGTGGCTCAGGTAGCTCTGTTTGCTGCCTCCAATGGCTCTGTTTACTCCCTCTAATAGTGTAAAAGCATGCATATATATGATATGTGCTCCCGATTGTGTATTCCTTTTGCATTCTTGCTCCAATAGCTCCCGATAGCTCTATCTGCTTCCTCTGTGGCTTCGGTAGCTCTGTTTGCTGCCTCCAATGGCTCTGTTTGCTCCCTCCGATGGCTCTGTTTGCTCCCTCCGAGTAGTGCCATATTGACATCAATGACAATCCATGTCAACATTTAATTCCTCCAATTGAAGTTATAATTGCAACTTATGTTGAACACTATTTCATTTTCAAGCATTGCAAATCAATCTCTTTGAAGCATTTGCATGTAGAATTATTTTATTTTGGGGAAAAAAACTTGCATGCATTTCATCTATCTAGGCATTTTAGTATAGGAAGGCCCTAAGCCTCATTAAAATTTTACCTCCAACATAAGTTGGTTTAAGTAGACATCTTAGGGATCCTCTACTCCTCTATTGACACTCCTCACTGTGAGATCCATACCTTTGGGCGAGAGTGAGGTCTAAGGATTGAAGAGTTAAATTGTAATCATGTTGTAGAGATAATTAATAAAATTAACCAAAAGCACTTTCCATTACATTTACTTTACTTGTCTCTTGATGGTTTGAGTTTTCATATGCAAAGTCTATTCCAAAAGCAAGTATTGTAATCCTTTCAAACAAGTGTTTTATTTCATGCTTCAAGTCTAATTGCATGTTGATGTCTTGGTTTAGCACTTCCTTTCTTTTACATTTCCAAGATAATTTCTAATTTTTGGGTTTTGGCAAGATATGTTTCACATGTTTTGATTTATAAAGAGTATTATCTCAAAAACATTTTGTATCTCACATATCTTGTGCTAACAATTTTTGTTTACATTTTAGGGTTACTTTGCTTTCTCTTTTGAGAACATTGCATTTTACTTTGAGCAAATATATCTTTAGATTGTTGAGCAAATTCCTTATAAGTCACTGGTTTTATGGTTTTTGTCGTATTGATTATTGGCATTATTATTTCAAGTTGCTCACTTCATATTTGTTCATAGATCCTTAAAAGTAATCCATTTTCACTATAACACTCTCCTAGAAACTCACATCTTTTAACTTAGCTTTTCATTACGGACCACCCCTCTTAGCTACCCTAGGAGATAGCTCATACAGAGAGAGTCAAGATTAGTGTGACAACCCTTTCTTTGAGTTCCCTGCCACTAACCGCACCTTACGGGGTTGAAGGCTTTTCTCACTAACTTATAGGTAGGTGTAGGCAGCAGGGTCAACAAGCTGCAATTATTGGAGCTCTTCTCAAGCTAGCCACAGGCCTTACCATACTGATTAATAGGCCTATAGGGTACGCACATACCCAGGTGCGTTGCAACCCTAATTCTGTGAAGACTAGCAAACGTAGAGGCCTATTTAAGGGTTGAATTAACAACAGTATTGTTCCAGAGGGAGATCAAATTATTCATGAAGAGTGGCCGCAGCAGTATAAGGGTGTTTTGATATGTTTACAAGAGCTATTGCAGTATGTTACATACCATAACCATGAGCTACCATCATCAAACGTAATCCCTAGCACTTGCTTGTGCAGAAAGGATGTGATTAGACAATTTTGGATCCTTGTTGGACAGCTTGAACAATAGCTTAACCAGTCAAAGTCTCCTTAGTTGTATGTCATCAGAAACATCTTATCTGCTTCAGAATTACATTTGTGACTGGAACATATACTTATCTAAGGGTCGTGATTCTGCAATCTACAATTGGCAAGTCAATTTTGAATTATTGTACTCTCTTCCTCTCTCTCTGCTGAACATTTGATTATAATAAGAAGAATTGATTAAGGGTTTTCCCCATCTTGGGGTTTTTCCCTGGCTTGTGCCATATTCTTGTGTTCTCTTCTCTTGGCTCATCTTCAGCACTTTTCATGTATGTTCTTTCTTCAGTGACTAATAGAAATGAAATTGATAAATAATCGGGCTAATAAGGATCTTTGAAGTAAATATCCTAAGCAAAGAACATGTTAACATAAAATTAAAACCTCCAAATATAAGATTTGAGCATGTGATAGAGTTGGAAGAGGGCGTGCAGGATGTTATAACCAGTGCCTATCAACACCCAATGTTTACAAGGACAAAATTGAGAAGGCTATAAAAGAGCTACTGAGATTGAGCCACATTCGTCCTAGTTCTAGCCCCTTTTCTTCTTTGGTAGTGATGGCTAAGAAGGATAAAACCTTGAGGATGTGCATTGATTATCAGGCGCTCACTAAGAGAACAATAAAAAATCGGGACCCCATTCCAAGGATTGGTGAGCTGATGGATGAACTGGGAAAGCAAAGTATTTTTCGAAGATAGATCTTCACTCAGGCTACCATCAGATTCGAGTTCGACAGCAGGATATCCCAAAGTTTGCTTTCAGGGGCCACTATGGGTACTATGAGTTTCTGGTTATGCCATTTGGGCTAACCAATGTACCCACTACATTTCAGTCTTGCATGAACCATGTGTTCAATAAACAGTTGCGGAAATATTTGTTGGTTTTCTTTGATGACATTCTCATCTACAACAAAACTTGGGAGGATCACTTCAAGCATTTGGACGAAGTTTTGGAGGAACGGGAGTTCCATGCAAAAGAGTCCAAGTGCAAACTCAGTATGACTGAGATGCTCTACTTGGGCCATGTGATTGGGGAGAATGGGTTTCAAGTGCACCAGGGGAAGATGGGGGCAATCATGAGTGTCTTACCCCAAAAAATGTGACTGAACTTAAGAGCTTCTCCAGCCTTTGCACATATTACAGGAAGTTTGTTAAGGGGTTCTCACAGTTGACAACACCTCTAATAGACCTCACAAAGAAAGGGGCTTCCAGTTGGTCTGATAAGGCACATGTGACCTTCGAGAGAATGAAGCAAGTAATGAGTTCATGCCCTATGTTGGTACTACCAAATTTCACTCAGCCATCCGTGCTTGAGTGTGACACTTTAGGTACAGGGATCAAAGAAGTGTTAATACGAGATCACCAACCCAATGTGTTTGAGAGTTGTAAACTCAAAGATCATGAGTAGCATTATTCTATTTGTGATAAAGAGATGTTGGCCATTATGCATGCACTAGTCAAGTTCAAACAGTACCTAGTGAGGAACAGGTTTAAAATGAACACTGATCATAACAACCTACAGTTCCTCATGGAGCAGAAGGAGTTGACTGAAAGCAAGCAGAAGTGGATCAACAAGCTCCAGGCATACGATTTTGAGATTATGTGAAGGGAAAGAATAATGTAGTAACAGATGCTCTTTCCAAGATGCCATCCACCCTCTCCCTTATGGAGATTTCAGGTGACTGGAAATCCCTCTTGTTGGTGGAGTATTCCATAAACAAATTTGCTTGTGAGACCCTCAATGGGCTGATCCAAGATGACAGGTATTGTGTCATTCATGACATTATCTGTTACAAAAACAAGATTTACCTGGTACCAAAATCTCAACTCAAGGAGAAGATTATGCAAGCAACACACAGCTCACCCCTAACAAGGCACCCTAGGTACTTGAAGACTTATAGACAAATCAAGGAGAGGTTCACATGGAAGGGCCTCAAGACATATGTGTTGATATTTGTGAGAGAATGCAACGTCTACCAATAACACAAAGCACAGCATACTCACCCAGCAAGGTTGCTTCAGCCGCTTCCTATCCCGAAGCAAAAATGGGACAGCATCTCCATGGACTTCATCACGGGATTGCCCTAGGTGCAAGGGAAGGATTGTATTTACGTGGTGGTGGACAAGTTCATGAAGTTTGCACATTTCTTTGCCATAACTTCCAAATACTCAGTAGCAAAGTTGTTCTTCCAAAAGGTACAGATTGCATGGGATGCCTAATACCATTGTCAGTGACAGGGATAATAGGCTCATGGGAGGATTCTAGCAGGAGTTGTTCAGGTTGGTTGCGATGGAGCCAACGCCTAATACTAGTTACCACCCACAGACCGATGGACAAACCGAGATAGTCAACAAATGGTTAAATGGTTACACCTCAATGAACATTATTATAACACCACTTACCACATGTCAATCAGAATGACACCCTTCAAGGCCCTATATGGATATGAAGCTCCAACATTTGTGGATTGGGTTTTTTGGGATAGGTGAGCCCCTCTAGCTAAAGGATTGGATTCAAGATAACCAAGACATACTACAGGTCCTCGAAGAAAATTTGCAAATGGCTCAGAAGTAGCAAAAAATCTATGCAAACAGGCATCAACTAGAGCGTAGCTTCAAGGTTGGGGACTTAGTGTATCTTCATTTGTAACCCTATAGGCAATCATCACTCAAAATGAAAGGGGTTGAGAAACTAAAGCCTAGGTTCTATGGGCCCTACAAGATTGTGAGGCGTGTAGTGGAGGTGGCCTATGGGCTAGAGCTTCCAGAGGGATATAAAATTCACAATGTCTTCCATGTGTCTAGCCTTAAAAAGACTCTAGGACAACATGTAGTCCCTTTACCGAGCTTCCACCACTAGACAGGGAAGGGGAGTTGATCCTAATTCCAGAAGAAATTCTGGAGGTGAGGGAACAGAAGTTGAGGAACGGGACAATAAAGGAGTACCTAGTGAAATGGAAAGATTTGCATGTTGAAGATCCCACACGAAAAGGGAACAAGTGCTCCAACATCCAAGGTTAAAGTTGCCTGAGGACAAGCAACCTTGGGCAACCTTGGGCAGGGAGGACTATAATGTCGCCATCAGCTTAGGAGTCATGAGGAAGGGGATCTGCTAGCCTAATAAGGTGCCCATAGGCTAGGACGAGAAAAAATTAATTAAGGGAACATGATTCACCTAGAAGAAAACATTGCAAAAGTTAGAATGGTGAAAAAGAGACATGGGTCCTAAACTAATGAAAAGTCACTTTTAATTTATAAATGGAAAAAACACATTGAAGTGACTCTAATAAAGTAAAAGGGAAAAAAGGGAGCAAAAGTGGTGAATGAGTTAAAAAAGAGGGAAAACGAAGAGTCTCTCTTCATTCTTACATTTGCCCATTTGAGAAAAAGAAATTTGAAAAGTTCTTGAGAAAAAGTCTAGGGTTTTTGAAAACCCTCATTGTTGGTTGATTGTTGGTTGCTAGTTTCAATGTTGAAACCATACAACCTAGCTAGTTTGAAAGCAATATTATTCAGATTTCGCCATTGTGCTTCAAAGGAAAGAAGATGGCAGAGCTGGAGTAAGTCTTCAAAGTGTTATCAGTTTATTTTAATCTCTGATTTTGTGTGTTCTACAAATCTTCTTTCGAGTGGAGTTGCCAAGCCAAATCTGGGGTCGAGTTGCTGAGAGAGGGGCCGAGTTCTACCATAAATTGAGGGCCGAATTTACTAATAAAAGAGGAATGCACATGCTACAGTTTCAAGGCTGAGTTCACTGATAAAGAGGGCTGAGTTTCCTTGCTGAAGATGGCCGTGGGATTTCACACATTCATGGCTGAGACTCTGAGTTTGACTGTTCAATAAGGGCCGAGTTTCCTCTCCTTGCTGGCTGTGTGTACCACCGCATTGTTGGCTGAGAATGGAGTACTAAAAGAGGTCAAGTTCAACCATATTTGCCTGAAGGGTATGCTGGAAGAGGTCACCGTACAGTGGCTTGATTGGTTACCAAAGTGCTGATCGTATTATTGCTGAAGAGACCACGAGTTCCCTGCCTGCTTGCTAAATGGACTGATATATTTGCACACAGTTATTTCATGGGATTGGTTGCTCACTGAAGGGGTCGTATGATTGCTTGAAAGGAGAATAAATACTCTGCTGAGGACTCATTCATTATGCTGAAGGAACTTAATGCTATTTCCTAGCTGAGGCATACCCAGGTTGCTCATTTGTTGTATATTTGAGTTTCATATCAGTCATAAATCTGAAGATGTGTCTCTTGTTTGCTCATAATGATGGTTTGTACAATTTCTGAATGATACATAAATGATCTAATGCTGATCAGAAGTGCTTCTTTGAGTATTTATTTGGAACTATGTGTGTTCTATTGAATAAGCAACCTAAAATAGCACCTACAGCCAAACATCCACAAACTGTCTAACGAAAATGACATACTGAAAACTCAGACCAAACCCAGAAATTTCATGGGGAGACTGAGATATTCTTAAGGGGGTATCTTACAGTTTCTTCAGTTTGGAGCACCGGATGCTCTGACTTTTAATACTCTCTAATGCTGATAGACAGCAAGATATTGTGTCATGTATACATACAGGTAGTGCTAGCGGCGGCCAGAATGTGCAGCCACCTCCTTTTATAAAATGCAAAGTAAGTTTTGTGAATATTGAATACACACAAAACAAAAGAGTCTCCAAATTTGGAGTATTCACCGTTGTCTATCTATCAACAAGAAAAAAAGCATGAAAGGGAGACGGGTTGCATGACCAAGATGATCAAGACCAAGTTCCCTGCACAATGAATCATCCAAAGGAATTTACTTGGCTGTTGATATATGACCCTTTTATGAATGGAACAGAAGCCCTGGTGGGTAAAAGGCAGGTTTGGTATTTCAAAGTTTTACGTGAAGCCAAATCACAAATAGTCGATGTCCATGAAAAGAACCCTATAGGACAGATTTAAAAATTTGCTTAGTCTAGTTGTTATATGCTTTGGAGGGTTTTTCGATGTATTTTATGTTCTACTTTGTCCAGAATCCGGTGGTTTTGGTGAAATCGCAATTTTGACTTAAAAACTTTCTATAATATGAGTGTTTAGTGAAGTTTTAATATGAGTGTTTAGTGAAGTTTTCAGGATATATGAATACATATATGCAGTGAAAAATCAATTTTATATCACTATAAATCCATATATGTAGTCAAAAATCTATTATAAATTCATACATGTAGTTAACCATGGATTATGAATCCATATAGAGAGACAAAAATCGATTTTAAATCACGATTTTGCCAAATAATTAATTTAAAAAAACAACAACAACAACAAAACAAAAAACTCCAAACGGTAAAATGTTTAGACAACGCCTGTAAAAATTCCCACATCTTCATTTTTAATAGAAATCCACTGCAAAGGGAAACGAAAACTATGTGTGCAAATCAACAGCGGATGTCCAATTTACAATGCATTGCAATCCAGACAGCCAGTAAGCACAACCTATCAGCAACATGTAACATTATCACAAAACATTGATTCCAATTGCTCCAACAAAAGCATGATCTATAGAAAAGAGATACAAACTTAAATTTTAGGCTCACCTCTAAGGTCATCAATAGTCTCCGAGGGAGATATGGTAAGAGCCAGATGGGTGTCCAGATTAGTGTCCACAAAGATCGGAATCAGAGGCGTGCTCGTGCTACAGCGAGTCTGAGGTTCCATTCCCATTGAAAACGGAATATTGCTAATTTCGCCCATTGCATCTCCTCTTTCTCCTACCATGACCAGCCAGCCTGGTTTCAGTCAGTAATCAAGTTCGCAAGTTTTTGGGGTTTAGGATTTATGTCCTATGATACATGTTGTTGTTTTAGTGTTTTTCTATATATATGGTTCCGCTAAAAATTGTTTGCAAGTTTCGAGCCATTTTCCCAAATCACATAGTGATTGATAGAATAGTTAAAACAGCATTAATGTGCTTACGCGGGAGAGTACACTCTCCAGCTATGTGAAAGAGTACAGTATCATTTTTGCGAATAAATATTCAATTCTTCCTTCTATACAAATGCAACGCTTTTACTAAAATTTGTTTCTAAATAATTTATATATTAAGTAATTTTAATTAAAATATTTTATAATGGTTAGTAAAGAGAATGTGAAAGAGTACAGTATCATTTTTGCGAATAAATATTCAATTCTTCCTTCTATACAAATGCAACGCTTTTACTAAAATTTGTTTCTAAATAATTTATATATTAAGTAATTTTAATTAAAATATTTTATAATGGTTAGTAAAGAGAATGTTTATAAGTTTTCAAGTATTACCTAACATTGTTTTTGTTTGGTAAATAGTTTAGGTTAATATCTTAAAACTGGGATATATTTTAGTAAAAATGAAAGTGTGCCTCTTTATAGATCACTAGCAAGTCACTCTAAGTGGCATAGTTTTCCTTGAATAATGGTGATGAGTCAACCTGGATTTGCAAATAACAAGTAGTGGTGGTTGTCCCCATTATTGGTTTGACAACTGAGATATGATAAGTTTTTCCATTATGCAAAATAAATAAATAAATATAGCAATGTTCTTATTAGACATAAGGTTCAACTATATTGGAGGGTAGTATATGGGATTACAACTATATGCTACTTGAAATCACATGATCCTATTATTATAACCTCAGTAGTGATAGTAATGGACATTTACTTTCTTGTGAATATTGTCTAAACTAAAAGTGTCTTGTGGCCTTGAAGTGAGACCTAAAACTACGCATGATTTGTTAAGAGCTTGTCTTCCTTAAATGTAATGAAACAAGTTAATGAACCAAGCCCTAAAGGCATCTAGCATGAGTGTAAGTCTACCCCATTAGAAACCACCAATAGGGCATTTGAAGTGGTGTGGTTTTGCTTGAATAATAGTGATGAGTCAAATCACATTGACGAATAGCAGCCAATAAAGATAGCAATGTTCTTATTAGACATAAGGTTCAATTGTAATGGAAGGTAGTATATGGTTTTATATATGGGATTACGTGTAAATGCTACTTGAAATCACATGAACATGTTATTATGGCCTCGACGATAATAATGAGGGAAATTTACTTCTTGCGAATATTGTCTAAACTAAAATCATCTTCTAGCCTTGAAGTGAGACCTAAAATTGCATATGATTGTTTAAGTGTTCATCTTCCTGAAATGTAAGGAAACAAGTTAATGACCCAAGACCTAGAGGCATTTGGCAAGAGCAGAAATCTACCCCTTTAGAAACCACTAACAGGGCATTTGAAGTGGTGTGGTTTTGCTTGAACAATAACAATTACTCAAATCACTTTGATGAATAGTGGCCAATAATGGTTCTCCTCGCTGCCAATTAACAACTAAGTTATGATAGGTTAAGTCATCTTTGAAAAAAATACAATAAATGAATATGCTTATTGGGTAAGAGGTTAAATGGTAACAGGGACTATATTTGGTCTCATGTGTGGGATTAAGGTTAGATGTTATTGAAAAGTGTATGATTCCGCTTGAGGTAGCCTCAACAATGACCATATGGGACATTGCCTTTCTTGCAAATATTATCTAAGTTTAAATTATCTTTTGATCCTGGAGTATAGCCTAAAACTACTTCGAATTGGGTTGGAGCTTTTCTCCTTTAGATGTAAGGAAATATTTTAATAACCCATGGCCGAGAGGCATATGCGAGGAGTGGAAATCTATCCCCTTACAAACTACCTATTACATGCCCATGGGTAACTATTTCCATGGGCACCCTCGCAAGGGGTGTTATGTCACTAATTGCATGAGCTCACTTACTCATATTCTCTAGAGTCAGACACCTCTTTCAATTTCTTCTTCAAACATGTAATTGTGCTAACTCAACCATGGTATAATAGAGATCCTCCCTCACACCTCAAATAACAATTGCACTTACGGATGATACATTATGTTTTTTACTTCACTTGATATTTTATGCATTGGTTTGATGATTGGACGTGGTGTTTTACCTTTTGAGATAATTGTGAAAGTTGGAAATACCAAATGAGATCCAATAACATTTAGTAGCATATATAATTTTATTGTTTTCTTCGTTGTACTGTGGGGGACATAATTATCCTTTAGTGGCGTTGTCATTTTTTGGGATAGGTTGTACTACTAAGAATCTAGTTGAGGTAGCGTATTCCACGTCTTAATCATTTTTAACACTTTCCATTCTTCCCATTATACTCCATTACATCCATGGAAAAGCTACTCTCATTCATGTTTAACTTGTCAATTGTCATAAAAAAAAACTTTAGTTGAGAAAGCTTGAGTAAATAAGCCAACAAAAAGGTAGAGGTGGAGAGCTAGTAAAAGTTAAAAGTCAAAATAAAAAAACTTGAGCAATGTCCTCTTGCTATGAGGCCAACACCCCTAGTCCCATGCTTGCCTATGAATATCTAAAGAAAAAGCTATTTGATCAATGAAAGAAAGAAAGTGAATAAAGAAAAAAAAAGGTAAATTAAGGGGCAGTAAGAAAGAGTGCCAAGGAAAGGCAACCCGATGCTAAAATTACCCTATAAAATCCTAGTTCTTAAAAGCTAGTTGAACAGATTTATAAGACCGATACATCATTTTATATGACTTCAAGGGCCATCGAATGGAGTTTTCCATTCCCCCCTCCATAACTTATTCATCATTGTTCCTACATTTTACTTACAAATTTAGTAAATACTCCTAATCCCAAGATTTATCACTTGCATAAGGGTTAAGGTTGTTCCCCCATGGTAAAACTTAGGCAAATTTTAAAAACCAACTTGTGTTATGTTGTGCTAGAATAAATCATTATTTTGTCACATCTATAACAGTTAAGGTTGTTCCCCCATTGTAAAACATAAGCAAGTTCTAAAAATTAATGTCATATTGTGCTAGAGTAAATTACTATGTGTGCATAACCTAATGCCTTGCAAAGGGGTTTAACCTACCACTATAAGTGGCCACATTGCATTGAAATCTATGTACCATGCCTCAAGATCCATGTTACAACCATATTTTCCACCTTATTTTGTTTGGGAGACCTACCCAACTACTTAGCTGAAACACCACTTTTATGCCATAGGAAACCCAATTTGACAGCTTCATTGCTCCCCACCCCTTGGCAAGGAGCGACACATTGCTCCATTATCCTTTGATGCAACCTGGCATGGAGTGTTGACCTTCCCTAGCTTCTATGTTTGCTCATTCACAAAGAGATCACTTCAAGAAGGTTTGAATTACCTCATCCAATAGCCTAGGAATTTGTATCAAACTCCAGATTCTCTATAACCTGGGTGTTTTGATTCATCATCTCTTCTCCTTGAGAAGTTTATATAATGAAGCCATTCCCAAGGGAGAAATGAGAGTTAGAAAGACATGTAAGTAAATGATGTTCAAATTTTCAAATAGCCCTCTTGCAACCGTAAGCTAGCCTTAATTGTGATCATAAGTCAAGGAAGGGTTGGAGACAAAGAGCCATGAAGGGTCTTCATACAGTCAAGGTATAATCATATTAATATTTTTCTTTATTAATATAGATTTGCTTATTTCTCCCCATTTTCATATTGTTCATTGCATGTGCTTAATGGATCAAGATTATCTGGAGTAGTCTGAATCAGATTTGGCAAATCTCTAATCATATATTTGATTGGAAGAGGTAGATCAAGATTTATTGTCGTCTTATGTGCAGGACACAGATCTTCATGGAGTTGCAGCAAGATATTCTACATCAACATCAGTCAAGATCACCATTAGACTTCATGATTAATTCTTCATCTCTTCTTTCGAATTTGATAAAGAGATTAACAGATTAGATCTAGGGAAATTTTGTAAATGGTATATCCATGTTATGTCACAAATATTAGGCAAATACGTGGAGGAACCCACCTATTTGTAGGAGGAATTTTCTCACAACAGAAGTGGCAACTACACTAAGGAAAGTCCTTTGATTCGTCCTTTTGGTTTATTTCCTTGGTTATTTATATCCTCTAAGTTTGACATATGGTTTATTGTCATTTTTTTACAATGTTGAGTCATAGAAATCTATGGATTTGTCAAATATGGGTTAATTTGAACATGACCACCATCATCGCTCTACACAGTTCAACACAAAGCGATGTATTATTCTATGCAAACTAGCAACTAGTAGTTCATCACTTATTGGCAAAGTATCGAGTGTAATGATGCTTATAAGGCTTAGATTTTAGGGATTTCTTGGTTTTTCTACATGATTTTGTTTGTTGATTGGCTTAAGAGTTTGATAAGTCTGTGATTTCCCTGTCAATAACCTTAGAACAAGCACTTCTTCCCATATCTAAGTGTATCTTAGAGATTAGGGTTTTTTGTGTGCCTTTTGGTACATTTCATGGCTAGTTTTTATATGTCATAATATTTTATGGTACAAGATGGTATGAACTTCTAAACACCTAGCAAAATTGTCAAAGTGTAACATGATTTAACCATCCTAATTCAAGCCTTTGCAAAATGTTGCATTTATACAATTCCCATGATTTATTAGTATCAATATTATTCCTATATGGGTTAATTGTTTCCCTTATGAGTGATGTTGATACATTGACTAAATATGGTATTTGATTCCATGATTAGGATGTTGATAAGGTGTCTTTGTGGCATTACTTTCCCTTATCATACTTATATCATTTTCTTGGTTTATTTTATGTATAATTTCTTCTTCATGCTTTGGTGTTGCCTTTTTTATAACTAGATCTTCACTTGGAATTTCCATCATTTGTAACGCAATATTTTAATATGTTTTTACTTCAACTGGTTTGACATTTTTTAGTTGCAATATTATATGGACCTACATTTGTTTCATTTCTTCAACTAAGACTTTTTACTCGAAGATTCATTACTTCTCCTCGATAAGTAGTTGTACTTTGTTTTCAAGTGACTTCATATCCTCCTTAAGCTTCTTAATTTGTGTAGGTATATTTTGATTATGATTCACATGATATAAAAGTTCTTCAACTTCTCATTTATGAATTTTATTTTAATGATTTGAAACTCAAGTTTCTCATCTTTTGATGTCCTAATTTCTTATAGTAGTGTTTTACTAAGGCTCTTCGAGAGAATTTTGTCATCTTATTCTCACAAGCTTTCTTCAAGTTTCCTCTTGAAATTTCTTGTTCTAAATTTTTATTGTACTACTTTGTAACCTTTGTCTTCTCGAGTAGTGCAAGTGATTTTTTACTTTGGTCCATTAAGCGAGAAATTTCTTCGTTTTTATTTATGATAACTTCATCAAAATTATTTTTGCATCCTTGATATCAACTTTTGACTTTCTTGAAGGATCACCTTCTAAATATTTCTAAATTCTTTTTGATGAATGTATTATTGACTTTGACTTTATCATAATGTCCTATAATGTCAACGTCTTATTCTTATAGGGAAACATAAAAATAATAAATAATAAATCTCCATGTCTAATATGAAGGTACCTAGTTTTTCAAACTAGAGTAAACCGACAACTATGGCGACCTCTTCTTTAAACATAGTTACAACATTGTATTGAAATATACATTCATAATAATCAATTGTTACTCACAAGTTCTTAATTTCCTAAATAAGAAGCATCTTTATTCTCAATTATATTTTATTTTGGTTAGCAATTGATTTATATATATCACTTTACTGAATTATATTCTTGTTCATTGTATTAATTTCTTTTTCTATACTATCTTAAGTATACATAATCTTCATAACATGAGATCATGCTACTTATTAAGAGATCTTTCTACTTTTTTACAATTGACTTCTTAGTATTCAATTAAATATCTTTTAAAAACTTAAATACTCTTTATTATATTTTGAATTATAACTATATAACATTAAACTAAATAATTTTGTACTGTGTACCTGAACTCGAATTGACTTTATGTCTCTTGATTGACTACTTGGATATAATGAATAATTTTTATTACACTTTGTACTTGCACTTTATATATTATTATATATATATATATATATATAGAAGTATATTTTATTAAATCAAACTTTAATACTAACTTTATAATATATATATATCCACTTATGCACTTTCACTCTTAGTGCCCTTTTCAAGTTATTATGCTTAACCTTATTTTGGATCTGTTGATGGTGTTGGACCCGCCAACAAAGGGGAGCTCCCCGATGTGAAGTCCCAACTAGACCTCACACCGTTTGGTGTAGGTGTCCCATTCGGTATGAAGGCTTGGTTGCCATATACTTAGAGATTTGCCTTGGCTTTAGCTGTCAGCGCATGAGAGTGTTAAGCTGGTATCTTCAAACATCAAGGTATGTGTGCCTAGTGAGTGTGTAATGTAACTGTGTTGAGGTTCTCTTACTACAAAGGGGGAGAGTAATTTGAGCCTTTAAATGAGAGGCAGTAGTACCACTCAAGAAGAGACACACACGAACCCGAAAGGTCTGTCCAACACCTAATGAAATAGTCCACAATGGATGTTAAAATCGAGGTGAAGGGGCCAACATCTACACCACCCAGCGGAGTAGTCCACACGCATGTGACGGTTGTTATAACCAAAAAAAAAAAAATGGTCTTTCGAGCATCCCACGGAGTAATCCACAAGGATGTGACAACGGTGATAGCCAATACACAAAGGTGGTATGTTTAGTATCTCGCAGAGTAGTCCACAGGGATGAGACATCGATGCTAAGCAATACAACACATCTTCAACAATGTAAGTACTAAAATAACCAAAGTAGTTCAACTATCTTAGTACAAGTTAAGCAAGCATGCAATACAAATGTTTAAAAAGTAGTCTCACAAACATCTACAAAACATGTGTGAAAACGTGTTGGCCTTAACAAGGTTCTGAATTAAGAAAAAGTCCCAAGACACATTTGTACACCATACATCACTAGTCCCAGTAGTGGGACATGGGAGCCACTCCTCGCTCCTCAAAGAATAGACTACAGACTCTCGAGGCTATGCGGGAGGAGCTAAGGTGAAAAGTCCTTGCTCTGACAATGGGAGGGGTATATATAGCCAAGGGTGATGCTTGACTCTTGTGACTCTTGGACTACCCTCGTGACTATTCAACTTCCCATGAATTTTCAACTGACATGACTCTTCGAGTTCTTGTGTGCATCCATTGGACTTTGCTTTACATTACATTCAGTTACAACGGATATAGCCCATAGTGGTGATATGGCCAAGACAACTCATGACACAACTCAACATGACAGTGCTAACATGTATTTGCTGACTGTGGTGTCCATGTCAAGTTGTTGCGCTGATGAGTGATGGATGTACTCTCGGTGTGCTTTGTCTCCTCCTCCACATGACATAGTGTTGCGGGGTCTTTGATGGTCTTGGTCTTGCATGATGGTTCAATGCATGTGTTCCTTTGGCTTGTTGCTTGATATTCTTGGTACGTCCGTCCAACTGCAAGTAAGTCTTCTAGAATGTGCGCTCCTTCATCTCGTTCATCCTCTCGTCGTGATCTATCAGTTTACATGTTCCTGCAATTCACTCATGACAGGACGACATCAAACCCAAAACCTCCTAGTCTAGCATTATGCATTGTTATCGTGTCCCGAGTGACAGGGAGAGATGACAACTCACTGAGACAACACAAAGCACAACTCAGGCTGGAATGAGGAACTTCCGGAGGACAGCTTGCACTATCGAGAAAAAATGCGAAGTGATCACTAGGAGGTAGAATTGCGCAGTGAACGAGATCAGTAGTAGCTGCAAGGCAGGACACTGAGAGGGGCACTTCTGCGCAGTTCCTGGAGGGAAGACAAGACAAGGTTGCAAGGGACTTGCTGGGAAATTCTATGCAATTTCTGAAAGGAGTGCAAGACATGTAGTAGAGGGTCAGTTGGGCATGTCTTTATACTTTTGGAGAATAGTGCAGAGCAAGGCAATAGAGGACCTGCTAGACATGACTACATAGTTTTTCAAGAGCAAGGCATGACATGGCTGCAAGGGACCTACTGGGCATGACTGCGCAATTTTAGAGAATAGTGCAGGAAAGGTAGTAGTGGGCTTGCTAGACATGTCTACGCAGTTTCTGAAGGCTGTGTAGAGCAGGGAAATAGAGGACTAGTTGGGTATATCTGCGTAGTTTTGGAGGATAGTGTAGACCTAGGTCACAGAGCAATGCAGGCATCTGAAAGATAAGAAGGAGGCTTGATGATTGTGCTTGGGAATTACGCAGTTAAGTTTGGACATGGAGGCAGTCTCTATGCAATTCTAGGAGGAAAACATGTTGCTCACCTCTGGGATTCTGCAATGCAGCTGACTTAGGAGACAACCTCAAGCACTGCACAGTTCCGGGTAGAAGAGCAGGGTCATTGAGGGTTGAGATTGTGCAGTGCAACTCAGTCGGGGTTCGGTGGAAGAGGGTTGTCCGGTCGGACAAATTTAAGGAAAATGGCTAAGTGCTGAAAGCAAGTGAACTTGTGCAATCTTGACATTTTGATCATACACTTACATACTTCAACGATGAGACAACACAGATCGCTAGGAAAACACAACAAAACATGCCCTCGATGAGACTGTCTTAGAACTGGGAGAGACAAGTACGACACTTGAGATAGACCTTCAGACGATTATGACGACACTTGCACTATAGTGCTTACAACTTTTTGTGTGAGTATGATGGATGTTCACATAGCGAAGACAACCCAAACACACAAAGACAAACCTTAAAAATAACTAGAACAAGATCGCAAGCATGACAAAGCAACAAATATGCCAAAAGACGATCGTTGGTCAAACAAGCAAAAGGGTGAAAAAAATTCACAAGAAGTCATGGGGTGAGCTCAAGTGTTTGCAACGATCAAAGGGAAAAACCAAGGAAGGCTCCAAAATTTGGATGCAAGCCAAAATTTGGAGGGTGTTGTAGCCGCTACAACACTTAGCGACACACTGGTTGAATACTAGCTTCTCTATTTTGGCTCATTTTCAGCGCAAGGCCTTGGCCTGTCAGGGAGTATTGATTTGTTGTGTAGACCACTTCAGCTTCCCCACTTGCCCCATGGACAGACATGGTTCACCTTGTATGGACTCAATTGAGCACAAAACAAGATTCACCGGATCATAATGTTTCAAATCGGGAAGGGTAATTTGGCTCGCGAGCTTAAGATTTTAAGAGTATAGTTTTTCATAGTGTTGCTCCATTGCCAGCATGCCTGGACAGTACCCCAACGAAGTCACACAAGAACACAAACATTGCTCCACTGCCAATGAGCCTAGACAATACCCTAGTGGAGTTGCTTGCTTCACCTCTCTGCGTAGGAGGCCTTTCTCTTATTTCACCTTTGTTATTTTTTTGAAAGAGAGTTGTGCATAGGCGCTTATTTATTTTTGGGGTGGAAGAGAAATCCTGGCTTATTGAGAACAAGGAGAACATGCATGCATGCGTAAGGATCTGCATGGAAGTCAATTTAGCCAAAGGACTTCCTGAAGCAGTGAAGCTCAAGGTTGATAACTAGTTGCACATACAACAACTTGACTATGAACAACTACCCTTTAAATGCAAGGTACGTCATGAATACAACCATTTTTCCAATAGATGTTCAAAGCAATTTGCATTTGAGTCTCAAGTGTTGGAAATTGTAATTAGGTTTAGTCTTCATAATGACCTTTCGTAAACATGACCTTGTATATTTTGTATAAAGAAAGAAAAAGGAAAAAAAAAATTGTATTCAAAGTACAAGTTTCATGCTCAAGTCTAGTTCAAAAGCATGTTCTTCGTGCTTATAGGTCTTTCTAGGACAAAGTAGAATTTGCGTCATGTATTATAGTCCCATTTGGATTCTTTATAACAAAAGAGAATATTTATCTTTTGAGTGAAGAAAATCCATTTATTTCTCCAAGACCAAGTCAGGCCAAGTAAGAAGAAGTTAGCTTAAGGGAGGGTTATTCAACCCCTCAAGAAGGCTATAAATAGTAGGATATCGACTCATTTGAAGTACCATATCATCTCAAGTTTGATCTACAATAGCGAAGAAGGAGAAAGTGCAAGGAGGGCAAAGAGAAGAAGGGGAAGTCAAAGTCTCTTGGAGATCATATTTTTATGTCCACACGCGTGAAGCTGCTACGGTTTTTGTGAAGTTGCAGAGTTGCAGGAGGCCGAAATTGTAGGGCCTAAATTTTGAAATGAAGCTGCAAATTCGAAATTCCAAATGCAAAGCTGCAGAGTCAAAGTTTTGAAGCTGCCTTGAATAAGATATTGTTGGTGGGTCGAAATTCCATATGTGCTCGAAGTTATAAACAACGTAGTGCTTGTGGTGAGCATACAGTGCAATAGAAATTGTTTAAAGGAAGTGTTAAAACCATTTAAAGGATATGATGGGGTATAAAGTGCATTGAAATTGCATTGCAGTAGGGTACATTGAATAGTTGTGTACATGTGTTGAAAATGATTTAAAATATGTTCAAAGCGATGTTCAAAAATCCTCGATGGTAGTGTTAAACCACTCAAAGGAAACGATGGAAACAAACTTGAGCCCTTTTAAGGAAGCGTCCTGCATCTCATTAAGGAAGCAGATTCTTTCATTATAGTCTGGAGGATATCAGTGACAATTTGTAGCGTATTTATTTTTCATATGTATTTTCGTTGAGTTGAATAGTGTTGTGCCTTAACCAAGCTAGGATCGTTGAGGAGCGAGGGTTAAGAAGGATGGATGCCGAGCTCTAGGACGCAGTGCGAGAGTAGGGAGCTTTTATGCAGCAGAAGTATCAAGCAGCGAGCAGGGAGTAGCCTATAGCCTAAGTAAGGAGCAATTATAACCTGAAGAATGGGGAGCAATGCGTAGTAATCTTGGCATTTTATAGGCCTGCATCTTTCTCGAAACACGATGGATGGAAAATGCATTCAAACATGACAACGGGACAAGAAATTTAAGAATATGTGGAGACAAATGATTTAGGACAAGTGAAAATTGCCTCATCCGCCAAGATGGGAAGTGGGTTTGGGTAATTGCCAAACAATATTGGGGCATTTTAAAACGAAGACTAGCCCATCTAAAATGGGAGCAGAAAAAGGAAAAAACTATCTAAAAAGCAAAGTACTCGAGTCTTTTGCAAGAAGCACTCAGATAAGTCCCCTTTATAAGCACATGGCAACAAGAAGTCCAAAGGAAAATTCATTGATGATTATGACATATATAGTCCCACAACCACACCTCTCTCCTGGTCATCTAATCTTTATTGGAAATAATTGTTAAATGCAAAACAAAGGTTGGAGGTTTTAGAACCTAAAGAGCAGGAAAGAGATCATAAAATTCATATAATAACAGCTGAGAACAAGGCTTTAGTAGAAAGCATTAAAGTTTTAAAAGAACAAGTGGCATTTCTATAGGAAGCTTTCCTGATAGGGAAGACAATGGCAATGCATGAAGGCAGATGTGCAAAACATAAAGAAATATGTAGTGGAAAGTACAGAGGTGGTGAATGCGAAATCATCTGAGGATAAAGGGAAAATGATTGCCCAAATAGACAACCATGAAGAGAAAGCAAGAGAAGAAAGGAAAGGAGATTCCACCAAAGTTTCCGAAACTTGGGCTCAAGTTATTAACAATTGTGCTAATAAGGAAGGAGAAACAAACATTCAGGTTGACAACATGCAGTGTAGAGAAGGCAAGAAAAGACAAAATAGAGCAACAAACATAATTATTAAAGGGGTGAAAGACTATGGGAAAAATGAATGTACTCTTGACCTTGCAAGAGACTTCTTGAAAGACAAGTTGTTATGGAAAGGAGAGAGATCCAGGCCCATAAAAGTCATCATGCCTAGCTTGCATGATAAATATATCATTATAATCAAGAAGCATCTCTTGAGGGGTTCTTGCTTTTTCCTATAAGAAGATTTGACAGTAAAACAACATGAGGAAAAGAGGAAGGAAATGTTAAAGGTTAGGGAAAAAAGAGATGAAGGCAAGATAACATGGATTTATAAAGGCAAAATTGTGATAGCACGATTTTGAACTCCTTCCAAAACAGAGCAGCAAGATGGTAATAAAGAAGAGGCAACAAACTCTTCAACAAGAAATCAGGAAGCAAGGTCAGTATGGGAAAGCAGGGACAAAGACTCAAATGTAAGTCTTGCCTGTCAAAATAAATAGCAATCAAGTCATACCCAGGTTTCCTTAAGAATAATTTGTTGGAACTACAGAGGTTACCCATGGAGACGAGGACTTGGGTTAGGGCCTATTTCAGAAGATAGAGACATAATTTGCCTCATAAAACACATGAGCATGAAGGGTGCAAGACACCTCTGTTTAAAGGATACTGGAAGATGGCAGTGTGGAACAAAGCAACAGGGAATGGCAAAGAGCATGGTGGTATCATGGTTTTAGTGAGGGAGAAATAAGGTCGTCTCATTCAGTTAGAAAAAGAAGACTCAAATAAGCAATTCATTTGGTTTAAAATATCAAAAAATGGAACCCACATTAGAATTGCAACATGCTATTTTGTGCCGCAAGTTTAAAAATATATACAAAGGTAGAGGGCTTGACCACAAAGGTCCATTTGCAGCCTTAAAAGCGGATATTGCAACATATTCACAACTAGGTGAAGTCCTTATAGTGGGTGATTTCAATGCTAGGACTGCAAGTGAGCAAGCTAGCATTATTTGTTGTAAAGATGATTGCGACCCTATTTGGCTTATAGAAGAGAGTAATTCATAAGTGGGAAAGAATTCTAGAGGACAAAGGCTGCAATCTCTTTGGTGAACAATTGCTTACTCTATGTGGGGCCTTTGATATAGTCATTTGTAATGGCTTGACCAGATGGCAAAGTCCGGTAATTTCACTTGCAATACTTACAATGGAGCAAGTGTAGTAGATTATGTAATTTTCTTGCACGGTTTGTATGAGAAAATGGAGGAAGTTTTGATTAGAGATCAGTAGCGGGACTTAAAATCAGATCACAAGCCAATTTATTTATGTTTCTTTTGGACTGGAAACAAACAATTAGAGTAAAAAATTCATCATGTCCAACAAAATCTCCCACAGGGCAGAATTCTTTTGACTCCAGAAAATTGTAATACCTTCAAAATGATGCTAGAGAGGCTCTTCAAGAAGGAGAAAATCACAATTCACGACCTTTATAGTCATGAATTAACACATTTAATTCAATGCGCATTTGCAAAGTGAAAAAGAACAAAAATTAAGAAGTTTGAAACAAATTGCTTTTCGGTTAATGCTTGGTTTGACGAGGAATGCAAAAAGGCAAGGAGAATGTGGAAAGAGTTTAACAAGGATAACATAAAGCTCAAATCTTACAAGCAGTTATTAAGCAAGAAAAAGGTTGATTTCATGGTTTCAAGGAGGGAAGAACTAATCTTCCTTGGGAAAAAGAATCCCAAATTATTTTGGAAGGAGCTCCAACCGAAAAAGATACATACTGGAAATAATATTACAGCTTCTAAATTGTTTGACTATGCAAGAAACACTATGAGCAGGATCCCAAGGTTGATCCCCCCCCCCCTGGTCAAAACTGATACTGAACTCTTCACAGTGCAAGAGGTAGATATGGGTATAAAGAAGTTGGGTGTTGGAAAAGCAAAAGACTTAGCTGAACTCCAAGCAAAATATCTGAAGTGGGGCTCAAAGATCCTTGTATCTCACATTACAAAAATTTTCAACAACATCATACAATTGGGGCTCCCCACAGATTGGACAACTTGTTTGGAAATATCTCTTTTCAAGAGCGGTGACGTCAATAATCCCTCCATTATAGGACCATCATGATAAACCCTTTGTTTGCAAAGCTATTTGGAAGCATGCTAGAAAATAAAATTAGCAAGTGGGCAGAAGAAAGAGATAAGCGTGCTAAGGGCGAGCAGGTTTTACACCTAAACATTCCATAGTTGATCATTGTATAACTTTAAGGTACATCATTGAAAAAATTTGGGAGAAAAAGGAAGAAGTTTTTTGTTGCTTTGTTGATTTCATAAAATCATTTGACTTGATTGCTAAGGATAAGATTTAGCATAGAATGGAGGAACTTGGGGTTCCTAAACATTTGAGAGCGGCTACGCATAGGATGTATGAAGAGGTGAAAGTCAAAATTAGAACTTCAGTAGGCATTTCTGAAAGTTTTAGAAGCGACATCGGGGTCAAGCAAGGTTGCCCATTGTCTCCTACCCTTTTGGTTTAGATATCGATAAGCTTGAGGAGTGGTTAAATTCGCAAGGGGCTAATGGTATCTATTTGGGAAATTTTGTTATAAGGCTTCTTTTGTATGCAAATGACCTTATTCTGATTGCTAAATTGACTCTTGGTTTTCAAGAGCACTTACTATCCCTTGAGCATTTTTGCAAAAGTGTGGGGATGCAAGTCAATATCAGCAAAACGAAAATAGTGGATTTCTCTAAGAAAAGAAAACATAACCAACATAAGTTATACTTTGAAGGGAACATTGTGGAATAAGTTGTGGATTACAAATACCTTGAAATTGACTTCAACAAAAATCTAAGCTGGGATGGTTGTAGAAAGAAAAGAACTTTGGGGGTTTGGAAAGCATTTTATGCTTTTCAAAATAGGTGTAGAGAGGTAGAGTTATGGGACTAGAAAACCACTCAAATCTTTTTGGGGTTCTAGTGATTCTCTATGGTTGTGAACTATGGGCCAGCAGCACATCCGACATGCAGTGGAGACAAATTGAGAAAATTCAAAAGTGTTTGACTACAAACAAATTCAAGATTAAAAGTGCAGTTCCTTATGATATCTTGTTAAGTGAAACAGGGGCTGCTCCTATTGCAGCAATTATTATGGTGTGATTCATTAGGTATTTGAAAAAAACGAGCAAATGGAAGAGGGTATATTGCCTAAGGTTGTCTTTAATGATAGATCATGCAACAGAAAAAAGAAAAAAAAAAACTTGGATGCAACAAAAAAACAAATGGTTTAGCAAATGGGGTATTTGCTTGAACGCGTGTCCCATAAACATCAAAGAGATAAAAGCTTTTGTTATGGATAAGTTCCACAAGCATACTTCGGATAAGGAGCTAAGAAGAAAGAGAAAGTACTATATTGAAGTGTTTAATCACACTCATAGTCATCAACCAAAAGCATACATAGAGGCCAATATCTCTTGGACAGCCAAAATTCTTATTGCTCAGTTAAGGACTAATTTTCGTAAACTCCGTTGTGAAACAGGGCACTGGAAAAGGCCAAAAGAAGTGTGGGAGGAAAGAGTATGCATTTTTTGTTCTTTCGGATAAGTGGAAATAGAAAAACATTTCATTTTATAATGTGAGGCCTTCAAAGACAACAGGGAAAGTTATGTAAATATGTTGATAGCTAGCTCTTGGGATAATCTATTTGGCGAGGGGTTTGTCTAGAAGTTAGGAGCATTTAGTGTGAAGCTTCACAGAAAAAGGTTTGAATACATCAAGCAGATGAAGAAGAAATTTGTCCCATAGGCTATCTTTAGCCTCGTGGACGTTAAAATAATTTGTTTCTTTCTTTCTATTGCTAGAATTTCTGTCACCCATTAATGCTATTGTAGATTGTAATGACAAGCATGTTTTCACATAATCAAACCGCTATTAACGCGATGTCATTTCACCTTCCAATGAGGCACCAAATAAAGAAGTTGATACAACACATTTATACTCAATACGAAACGCATAAAAGAGAGTTACAATGAGAAAAGGATTAAACAAATGTGTGGTTGGAATATTATGATGTGTTGAAAGGAATATGAAAGGTTATGTATGTAAGAAGGGTATAATACAATATACATATCGATGCATACCATAATGTATCACATGTTGATGAAAGGACAATAATAATGTATGCAATAAAGACATTGATAAAGGAGGCCATAAAGGATAATGTTAAAGGCCTTGTCGAGCCTTGGAGAAGTTTAAGCTTGTGCACACCATCAAAGAAAGACAAGATCACTAGCACGTATCATAAGAATAAGTATAAAAGTTTCTCACTATTAATTACATTGAGCAATTCCATTCATAATGAATAATTGTCATAAGTTTATTATATTGTTAGAATTTTATTATCTTTTAATGTAATTATTATCCAGGAATGAAGATACAGGAATATTTTCGATTTAAATGTTGCATGGTGTATGATCTCTATCAATGACAACTATTTGATGATTCAACTAGCACCAGGGTTATCATAAGGTGTGATAAAGGCATCACCAAGTCAAATGTCTTCCTATAAGATGCGACATCGAAGCTCATTGAATTTCCTTTTGTAATATTGTAAATAAATTATTTTGTCATTAATGAGAAATGTTAAACCATGGAAAAGGGCAAAAGGGAATATCGAAGGTCTCATGGAAGTTTAAAGAGTCAATTGGAAGTCGAAAGGTCATGAGGGACTCCAAAAGGGAGAAGGTGAAAGGTCACCCTCATCATTTCTATAAATGTAACCTCATGCCTCATTCGAAAGGACTTTTAACACTTAAGCTATACTAGTAATTAGATTGTCATTTTGTGTTTAAGGAGCTGAAGGCATTCGCTCTTCGTAGCTTATAGGTGGAAGGATTATGAGTATAATGTTATGTTTTAGAGATTATGTGAACTACTCTCGACCCACTATTTGGTTTTGACGAGCTTGTAGTACATGTATTTGAATGGGTGTTGTATTAATGAGACACTTTTCAATTCATGCATTGATTCCCGTGCATTCCTCTATTGGTTATATTAGCTATCTGGTATTCCAATTATGTGTGCATGTGTGTTTACGTACTAGTTACGTGTTTATGAACTAATTCATTGCATGCAGTTTGTGTGTTGGCTTTGAATCTATGATTTTCATTCCATGTGATTGTTATTAATTGACTGTGAACTAATTTGCAGTTGGTTTCTAGTTAGCATCAACTATCTGATTCTTTCCCAAGGCATCCTCTCACTTATTATGATGTTGTTGTGTTCTTGTATCATGTTTCACAAGCTATCAATGGAGTTGATCTTGTCCTCATCCGTTTAAAATATCACATTTGGTCTCACATTCAACATTTTGCATTCGATATCCAAGAGCAAACACACAATGGTGGCTTTCGGGCCTACAAACAGGATGTGGCTCCTATCTAAAACAATGTGATGTCTAATTAAGACTTCATATCGGGAAGACCCCCTAGTATTGGAAAATTATCAATATGTTTTGCTTTCACAACTATAAGTACAAAATTATTGCTAGCACTAATGCGTCACCTCATTTTCCTTGCACTAACAAGTGATAAATTAGTCTTCATGTTGTGAGCTCTTACAATATAGTCAACCCCATCTTTGGTGAGGTGATATTTGTTCTCTTGTATGAAGAATATGACTTTCCTATCATACAAATAAGGGCTTCCCAAAATAATTCCACAAATATCAAGAGGAACCACATATGACTCAACCCCGTCAATAAATTTTTAAGTGATAGCAAATCGAAGTTTACACTACTTCGTCACTTGCAACTTCACATTGTCACAAACACAACAAAGAGGATAAGGTTTATTGTGAGGTGTCATTTCTAATCCCAACTTCTTGATAATTGCCGATACCAAATTAACTTGAGAACCAGTATAAAAAAGAGTATCTACTTTCATATGCTTAATAATGACCCTTACATGAAGAAGCTCACTTCTTCCGCTTTCAACACTAGGAGACGAAATAAAAGAATTAGAACTAGCATGAGTAGATGCTTTACTTTGTACTCCAATAGTTGTGACCTGAGTTTCATCCCCTGAATCAGATTCCAAATTTTGTTGCGTTGCCGCAACAATCTTTGATGCAACCATATGGTTGCCACACCCTAACACCTTATCGAGACTATTTCACCCTTATAAACCTTTAAAGCTTCATGCCCACCTATACATGTCGAAAGCATAGCTTAGTGCTTTTTATTTAGGAAACGAGACCACTTAAGCTATTGTGGCCATTACACTATCAGAAGTGTTTCATTATCACTTTAGCCTAAAAAAATCTCGATCAATACTTTTTAACGCAATACATATAAGCGCGGAAATACACAGGAAAACCCCACTCCACACATATATCGTGATCTCAAATTTTATACATCGCGTTCATATATATTGACAAATTCGTCCTTTGGTCCATCACATTCCTATTGCACGCTCCAATCACTGATCTTCAATCGACTAATCTCCACCGTTCATTCCCTTTTCCAATCCAACGGTCAACATTCACTCTAAACGTTTAAATTGACGCGCTAATTCTCCATCGTTGATCTACGCATAGTGGATCCGACGACCCACATCTTATTTCGGGCGGGCAATTAATATGGGGATTAACCGCCTGATAAAGCGGTTTCCCTATTCACTCGCGTTGCTACATCTCGAATGGTGAATGGAATCGGTCGACTGTCCTTCAATACAACTTACGGCTTTTCACTCGCTCGAAAACCACTTCACTGTTGTGAAATCGCTTCCGCGATCCAATGGTCATGGATGATCACAATCTAACGACTACGATTTAACCGCGCGATCACAAGTCGCAAGTTCACTTGTCAGGTTCTGTCCGCTCTAAAGCGTCGATTCAATATTCTTATGGATCCGATATGGATATAAGCCACCTTTTATGAAATTTCAAGTCTAGATTTCAGATCCAACTGTGTTTTGCGCCAATTCTTAGTGTAATTCAGGTTTTTAGCTTGCGAGACCAAAACTATGTAAATAGACTTCACCAACCCGCATCAAACAACGATATTAAAATAAAGCCTCGACTTCTATCAATCATACGATTAGGCGTTTAAACATAAAAAAACAAAGGGATATTCACCCGACCTGAATACAAAGATTCTGAAAGTATACAAGGGTTTCCGCAAGCCTGATAATCAATCATAAACACAACATTTTTTTGTTTGTTTGTTTGGTCAAGTAAGAATGGATCTTTCTATTAACAGAACAAGTAAATTACATATGTTACAAGGTAAACCAAAATTCCTTTCATTCACCAAATAATGGTTCACAAAACCTATCCGAAGTGCTATTGGATTTAAGCCTTTAACACTCGGAACCATTCATTCTATCGAAAAATAAGGATTACACAGGAAATACACAAACCCGACCTGCAACCCATAAGGTCGGATTTCAAAAATAATACATCCGTGACAATAAAAAGTGGCAAGTCCACACGACTGCACCTCCATCGTTGATCTACCCCTCGTGGATGCAACGGTCCACGCTGATTTCAGGTGGACAAGTAGCACGAGGATTAACCACCCGAAAAGTGGTTTCCTCTCTCCTCCTCGCTACTAAGTGTCGCTTGAAGAGTGTAATTGGAGGCCAACCTCGAAAAACCGGTTACCACTCAGACCCCGCCTGAAATACCACTTATGGTTCGAGAAACCTTTCCTATGCGAATTAATTTGTGCGCTCTTTTGCCAAGCGAATTAAATTGCACACTCTTCCGCCAAGCAACAGGCAAACAGTTTAGGCTTCCCTATCCTCCCACCTATCTCCTGATCCTCTTTGATCCATCTGTCAATCCATTGCTCCCTATCTTTGCCAACCTGACAAAGACAGCCCTCTAACAGTTTACTTGGGGGTAAAACTCCCAAATGTGCTAAGCGTCCCTTTCCTTATTAGTCACTCCATCATTCGCCAAACGATTAGCTAACATGTTAGCTTTTCTTTTCACATGGACAAAGCTTACAGTTTTTAAGGTTTGCAGGTGGGTGTAGATACAATGAAAGACCTACGATAGCCTCCAATGTTTCGACACTTTGTCCGATGATGTGCCATTACATATTCTCTTGGACACTCTAATAATCAATTTCGAATCTGCTTCAATGATGACATTATGTGAATTTGAATCCACCAAGATTTCCAAGAATTACTCTAGGGCCATGAGTTCTGCCATGTTATTAGTGGCCTTCCCCAAGTGGCCATGAAAGATCTTCTTTATTTGACCTTGTTCATCTCTTATATCACCCCCAAAACCAGCTAACCCTGGGTTGCCCTTAGAAGCTCCGTTTATATTGACCTTTAAGAAACCATGTGGAGGAGGCTTCCAAATATTTATATCTGCATTTGTTTGGCTCACCCTTGATTATGCCCTGTGGGCTTACAGACTGGAGACCCAAAAGAAGTAGAATGCATGCATCTTGGGGCGCAGGAGGGTCCTTAGGAAGTGTCCTCAACAAGCTACTGACTGTGTCTTTATGTTGCCTTAAAATTTGGTCAATTATGTGTTGGGGCTTGCTTGCTTTGTTCTTGAAGATTCGACTATTGCACTCTTTCCAAACATTTCAGATGACAAAGCTTGGAACTAGAGTCCAGGATTTATTAATGATTTCATTCCCTAAGAAAATTTTCCTCCAATTCTTCAAAGTGTTGGAGACGCTGAGTTTGTCCCTATCTGTGTACCTAAAGATTGAGGCCACCCAATACCACACAGTGGAGATAAAAGGGCAGAGGTTGAGAAGGTGATCCATCGTCTCCTCTTGTGAGCCACAGAGGTAGCATTTGGATGGTCCAGTGAAGACTTTTTTCAGGAGATTCTCCCAAGTTAAGATTTTCCTTTGATGAACTAACCGAATAAATAATTTTATTTTCATCCAGTGGGGGCTCTGCAAAAGATTCTTCCAAAATTGATCAGGGTTTAGATAGTTAAATCCTATTACTACCTGTTTAGCTTCTTTGAGGTTAAATTTTCCTTTGGTGTTCTTTCCCCATCTTAGTTGTTCAGGCAAAGAGGATACCAAAATCCTCCTATGTTCTAGATCCTGGGTAAGAGAGTCTGCCTGGGCCTTCAGAGGACTCTCTTCAATGTAGCTTAGATCCTTCCAAGATCTCCATTTTCCATTGTTCCTATCTTAGTCCCATAAGTCTTTAACCATAAGTAGACCTTTGTTGTCTACGTCATTCTTGAGAGCTACTAATTCATCCTTATACAAGTTGAGTTCCTGTTGCCAGTTGTCCTCCCAAAATCGAGCTAGGTTCCCAGTGCGAATTTCCCAGAAACTATGTTGCTGAACAATACCTCTATTTTCCCAGGCAAGGTTCCAAATGTGGGAGCCCTTAATATGCCCTGACATTCTAATGTGATCCTTCTCTTGCCAATGCTTGGCATATTTTTGTTTCCAAAGCTTAGCCCAAGGAGTTACCGATTCCTTGATCCACCTCCACCAGAGTTTAGCTCCTGAAACTCTGCTTATGGTTTCAGGATCATGAAGCCCCAAGCCACCATGGCTCTTGGGTTTGAAAATCTTGTCCCAGGCAACTAAAGCCCATTTCTTTTTCTCTTCTCCTCTGCCCCATAAAAAGTCCCTTTGTATGCTCCTGATTTTTTGCATAATTCCTTTAGGCGCAGGAAGAGTTGAGAACATGAACATGGGAATGGCCTGCAGGACACCTTGTGTGAGCACAAGGCACCTCGCCAAATTTAAAGACCTACATGTCCATTTTCTGATCTTGTCCTAAAGTTTATTTATAATTGGCTCCCACACTTCCTTGCTAACAGGTTTATCTATGAGAGGTATGCCCAGATACTTGGAAGGTAGTTGGTCCCTTTGAAACCCAAGAATTCTGGTGATATTTCTTTGAATAACAATGTCAATGTTAAAGAAAAAAAAATGATTTTTTGAGGCTTACCTCTGTGCCAACAGCCATAACAAAGCCATTCAAAATATGTTTGATTGTTCTGGCTTCCCTGACTGTGAGTATGCCCTGCAACATTGTGTCATCCACAAATTGTTGATGAGTGTTAGCCGCTCCATCCAAGGTGAGTTTGATGCCCTAGATCCTTCCTTCAGCATTTGCCATTTTAATCACTCTGCCTAGCCCTTTCATCATGAGAACAAAGAGGAAGGGTGAGAGTGGATCCCCTTGTCTGAGCCCTATGGAGGGTGTGAAGAGTCTTGATTGAGCACCATTAAGCAGGAGGAGAAACTAGTCATGGTAACTAGTGCCATAATCCATCTTATCCAGTTTTGGTCGAAGCCAAAGGCTCTTAGAATTTCCCTTATATTAGACCAACTTAGCTTGTCGTAAGCTTTTGCTAGGTCCAATTGAATGATCATACCATCTTGTTTGTTTCTTTTGAGAGAGTGAACCACCTCATGAGCTTGGATGATATTATTGAGGATTTGTCTTCCTTCCACATAGCCCGTTTGCTCCTCTGAGGTGAGAGCTGGTAAAAGGGGCTTGAGTCTATTGGTGATCACCTTGGAAATAATTTTATACACCACATTACATAAAGCTATGGGTCTTAAGCCATCCAGAGTCATGGCTTTTTCTTGTTTTGGGATCAAAGCTATGAAGGAAGCATTAAAAGCCTTCAGAACCTTTTTGGATCTTCTTGAGTCTTCCACCACCTCAAGGATATCCTATTTGACTGTTTTCCAACATGCTTTGAAGAAGTCTACATTGAACCCATCATAAACACAACAATCATTCATTCATAATAAGATAATTACAGAGTCTTGCCTTGGCTCGATTACACAAATTAAAAGGCCTCTGTTTCAATTACAATCCACACACTATTATGCTCTCCTACATCTTTCCTCTTTGGCCCGATTCTTCAATTAGTGGCCTCTGTTCCTAATCTGCCCGTAGGCTTACAATTCCATCGTGAATCCTATCTCTCTGTCTCGAATCCCCCTTCCAGAAAAGAAAGGAAATTACATATATGTTCCATCTAACAGTTTTCCTTCCACAAATGAAGGAATTCACTATATTTTAAGAAATCAAATCCTACTCTAACTAATCAATATAGCTAATTGGCTTGATCTCCACGCAGGGAGGATCACTTGCCACTTATTTCCCAATTCTGTTAAGAATTAGGCAATAATCAACTACTTACATACTTTACAATTAACCAAATTAAACAACAAAGTCTTCCTCCAAACTTTCATTAGCCACAACATGTGACCACACCATCACATTGTTGGCTAGGCCTAAATGCTCCTGCATCAATCTTTTGCTTTCCTTTACCTCCAAACCTATTAGGCCTTTGTTTAGGATTCAACTTCCAATAGTGAGTATCGTCATGCCCTTCCTTGTTACAATGAATACATGTCAACTTTTCCTCTTCTTTCTTCACAATCACAACTTTCTAGCTTTTCCTCTTCCCTCTAGATTTTCCTTCAGTGAACTTGGACGGCTTCTTCTTCACAAAATCATTATGCACATTGTATCCTCTAGACTCAACATGAGTAGCTTAGACACATACTTCATCCAATTTAGTGGGATCAAATAAAATAAGAGTATGGCGAAGATAACTATGCAATGCACAGACATATTTCAAAATCATCTCTATAGAATCTAATGGAATATTCAAAGCTAATGATTTATTCCTAAATTCTTCAGTAAAACTTTGCACGCTTTGTCCTTTTCCTTGTCTCAAAATTTTCCATTAATGGATAAAATTGCTTCTTTAATGCATTAGTGACTTCCAAACAAGAAGAAAGGAGCTTACCATTCTTTTTGTTGCCTTCTCGAAGTTTACTTTCCCACAAGACCAACGTTGTACCTTCAAGCCAAAGAGAGGCCAACTAAACCTTTACCTCATCTTCATAAATCTATTGAATGCGGTAATAAAATTTTGTTTATTGAATTCAATTATCTAATCATTTTGCATTAAGTTCACCATTATACAATGGCAAGTCAAACTTAAAAGACAACTTCAACAATGGCTTCTTTGAAGCAATCTTCTTATGAGGAGATGGCGGCAGAGATAGAGAAGAGGGAGGTGAAGAACAAGGAGAAGAAAACCGAGGAAGAGAGGGTTGGTCACCCTCATTATTTACTTGACTAGTGTCTTCTCCTTTCCAGAGTTCTTTCTCTTTATAGATCTCTTCCACCTTTTACTGCAATGTTGCAAATACCTTGAGAAAATCTATCTTAGATTTAAAAGGATTCTTGCTGCTTGGTGAAGCCATATCTCCTCTTTGAGTGAACCTCCTCGAAGCAACTTCATGATTATACTATTCAAGTTCACCTTCTCCCTTCTTAAGCTTGGACTAGGTAAGAATTCACACTAAAAAACTAAAAACAAACTAGCTCAACATGCTCTGATACCAAACTTGATCAAGATCTTTTATCGCGAGTTTATGATTTATTAGGCTTAAATAGAATGTGAAATACCAGGCTTGAAAAAAATATTATTAAAAATGCGATAACATAAATAAGCAACTACAGATAACACAAAATAACACAAACATCATTGATAACACAGTTCTCTCGGTGTGGGCTACATCTCCAGGTTCACTTCCAATGGAGTGGTTGGCCTCTTCAATTATGATGTTAAAATAAATCCAATTACATCAATTCCCCAATCTACAAAGCTTGCTCTTTAGTATGCAGCTTCGTAAAAGACTCTAAGAACCCCTCACAAAAATTCTCCTTTCAAAATTCTCTAAAAGGGCGAAAATTCTATGGTTTATCGCATAAACAATGATAATCATGCTACAAAATAACATGGCCTGGTCCTTCACTTCACAACTACACTTGTGGTCAAATGAAAAAATATTTTTATATTTATAATGTTAGGGGTCTGTAGCCTCGGGGTTAAGCCCACGAAGGTTGCAACCTTGTTTGTTGGATTGTTATAAAAATAGGGAGCATTAATATATTGTTGCAAAGACGATATGATATATATGGTCTGTTGTTATAACCAGCGCATACATCTGAACCATATATCATTTTCGTTGCAACCATATGATAGGGATATATTAAAATCTTCAGCGCATTTGAACTTGACCTTCAACCCGCATGATAACATATCTACCAACCATAATATATTTTGGGACTTGGCATATAATTTTTTTCGAGACGTATTCATACATGGCCCACGTACTTCATTGATTATTTTAACAAACATACCATATATGTCATCCTTGGTGTGTATATTATAACCAACACAAGAAACTTATATATCCACCAATGTGAGCGGGGTTGTCAGTGGGTTAAATTTTGGCATTTGGTGTTGCCACATGGTGCCCTCCGGCTGGGACACATTTCACCACTAGATTGTTCCACGTCAAGCACTGTCAGACAACTAATCAACACCCAATCATCTAGCCACATAATGCCATGTGTAGCAACTAAATACTATCACATGTCACTCTTCAATCACTGCCATGTGTAATCCATAGGTCCTGCCACATGTCACTCTGAGATGTTTCCATGTGTCATGGCAAGGCTGACTTTTTTACTAGTGATAAAAAAATTTAAACTTCCATATCTTCCACATGCAAACTCAGTTTGACGTGATTCAAATTGCATTGGAATCATCTCATCAGGCTCTTCGATTTGGCACTATTTCCATCAAAATTTTGGGACTTTGAATTTTAGCCCATCTTGGATCCTCTTAGATCAACTCTTTTGTTCAATTTTAGTTGGGCATAGGGTGTCATGTATAAGCAATTGTGATTAGCTATGGTTGAACCAAATCTTTGTGAATCTCATAAATTACAAAATCTTCCTTCTGAGGGAGGAGGACCTCCGTTATAAAGGCAAATAATTGATCCCACTATTGATGACTCAAAGACCATTGAGTTAGGGAAAATCATTTTTTTTTTTGAAGGAGAGAAGCAAGTATTGCTCAAAGTGGAAGACAACCCCACCAGCTAATTTTAACCCTCCTTTGACCCATCCCGTAGGCCCTATACTCATAGGAGTCAGTGAAATTCTTAGTGAGTCCTTTAGACAACTTGATAGTCGTCAAGAGGTGTCATCTATTAGTGGTGCTTCTACCACGGGAGAGTAAACCACTTCATCACCAAGTGTTTATAGAGGCACCTCAATTATGTCTTAACTACCTTTTATGGGTATGAAAGGGTTATCCAACCCTACATCTGGTACATCCACATTCTCATTCTAGGGAATGTCATTTATCATGTATCTTACCCTATCGAGTTTCCCTAGTATTTTGGTGCCTATACCCACTTTAAGGAAAAGTCAAATTTCACAATCTGGAGCTAGTTGGTTCTACCTAGCTCTATTATTGTAATGGCGAGTGCTTCAAGCACTAGAATTCCTTTGGATGGAGCCTTCAAGGAAGGTTTATATTTGTTCCTAGTAGCATTGGGAACAAGAATGTCTATGTAGGATTCAACCTCCCTTGGGGTAATGAGTCATTAGGAAGCACTCTTGTTCCTAGGAATGTCAATGTTTCTAGAAGTCCTCATGTGTATGTGGGTAATGTGCATGGAAGTATCTTTTTCACTGGAGATGTCACCACCTTTGAGGGTGATTTCACCTTTGGGAGTATCCTTTCAAGGCTAATCATGGTCTTGTTGGCAGTCATGCCTTTGCAAGTACTTTTGTCCCTAGGGGCACTAATCCTTTTGCCAATACCTTTGTTCTACGACCCCAAAACCCTATGAACAATAATATATTTGGAAGTTATGCAACAACTAGAAGCCAAAATGTGGGGTGACTGTAAGGTTCATTTATAGGCCTTCCCTTCCCCAAAATGCATTTCACCAGTCACATTTACAATTCTTAACATCTCTTGTTTTTCTTGGATTTGGAAAAATTGAAAAACAACCCCATACACCATGACACTAAATGGTAAACTATTCCTATTAATTTACCATTTGATATACCAAAATTCAATGGAAAGTTGGAAAAAAGCTATAAAATGCGGATTACCAATTATCCAACTTTTTAGTGCATGATGACATTTGTCTATGTCAATTCTAGCGTACCTTGACCAATGATGCCACAAAATGGTATATTGAGCTTGACTGTGCATGATGTTGTGACTTCCCTTGTTTGGTTAGGATGTTCTTAATGCATTTCCAGTTACTTATTCATTGAGAGACCAGAGCAATTATCAAGATACCACCGTTCACATTTTTTATGATGTCGATGAATGGAGATGACAATGACGACTCATTCAAACTAAGATTCTTGTGACCTAACTAGCTCAATAGGTCATTATTACCACCAATTTCTAAAGATGTTGTAATGGTAGGGGCATCCACTAAGGAAAAAACCATCTTTTGTGCCCAACACCTTCATTTGATTTATTATCAATCAAGCACATTGGATTACATAATCCTAATTCTCCTTAGTTGTCGAATGATCCTTCTAGACCCAAACCAAGGCCACGTGCTAATGATATGGTTGGTTCTATGTCCAACGAAACCATGGAACAATTAGTTGCTTAATTCGCTTAAATTCTTGTATTGTCAAGTCCATCAGCTAATGTCCCCACCACTCAAATTACTACGACCCTTGCTCACACCTTCGAGGTAAATTTGGTGCAATCCATGCAATTGAAAATACTCAACAACTTAGGGGAAAAAAAGGAAGAATAAATAGAAAATCACTTCTAAGGATGAGCAAGGGAATTAATCAACTCAACTATTGTAGAGGCTACAACCACCATCCAAAATTTTGCCTATGCTTCGTTTCGAAGCCTCCCTCCTAAATCACAACAGCTCATCTTACACTAACCCAGCTACTTGTGCTTTGATGAAGCTTTATCTTTTGATTTATGGATTTTGTTTCTTACATGATTTAATATCTAACCCAAAATTCAATCTCTTGACTTTGTTTCAACCTGGTACCAGGCTTGCCTTAGTGAACTTCTCAATCCTTGAGGGAAACCAACCTTGCTCTCGGGAATTGTGTATTCCAAGCCAATAATGAGCCTTCAACTCCAGAATTGCGCAGAGCCAGCTGATAGCTAGCCTTTAGCTGGGAAACTGCAAAGAGCATGAGAGGCATCTTGAGCCACTCAACCCAGAAGTTGCACAAAAGCTTTTCCCTCAGTAGCTGCCCGATGTATAAGCAACTGAGTTTCCCAGTTCTCCCCAGAACTGCACAATTTCTCCAAGAAATGCATGGCAGTTTTTCCCGAAAAAAGGAAAAAAGAAAAGCAAAAAAGCATCCCTAAAAGATATGGATTTATTTTTAACAGTTGGAGGTGGCACTTGAATTATTTTTGGAAACTGCCGCCAAGTGTCATTTTCTCCTAGATTTTTGGCCTTCATGTCATAAACCCTAAATCGACCAAATCTACTTAATGGACGCTGTTAGAGCTCATTTTTGAATTTAATCTTAGAGCTCTAACATTCCCAAGGAGATCTAGGAACCTTCAGCACAATCGTTGCAACTTTTTTGGGTAAGTCTTGCTTTTCTAGTATTTTGTTGCTTTTCTTGTCGCTTTTGTTTGCTTGGCTTGTGAGTGTGTTGTTTTACCCATTTTATTGAACGACCACTGACGTTTTGATTTGTTTTAGCTTGTACAAGTGTTTTTTTAAGTTTTGCATTGCCTTTCCCAAGTGTCACATGCATCACCTAGTTTTTGCAATAACGGTCCTCGTTGCAGCGACTCTCTCCACATGCTTCATTGTTCTTCAATTTGATTGATTCTTGCACTTGTTTTATTTGCATGAATTATCATTCACTCAGATATGCAACCACGACCACTTCCACCTTTAGATCTGCTCATTTTCATGATCCCATTGAACATATCTGGGCTTCCTTGGGCCCAGATCTGGCTCCTCCTCGGCATGCATTGCACATTTCTAGATCTTAAGGCTCTGCCTTGGCTCTAGGAATTGCGTAGAGGTTGCCAAGACCTAGCTCCAACTACGCAATGTGGAGTCCCAAGAGCCAGTCCTGAACCTTGGCCACTGGGATTATGTAATGCACATTATCAGTTGGCCTAAGTCTAATTGAATTGTGCATTGCGCAGTTCTAGCCAACAAGACCTCCCCATTGGCAGTTGGGACTGCGTAATGCACAAAACCAACTTGCAGTCAGTCACCTCTGAGAGCCAGGATTGCACAATTCTTCCCAGCAGTTGCCTCATTTGTTGTTTGGTCTGTTCTTGAAGTGATTTTGGTTTCAAGTTAACATTTGCATTCCATGAGTGTCCTCTCTGTCTCCAGGTACAACCATTGTTGAGAAAATCTCCAACAGTTATAGGTAACACTGCTTCTAAGAGAGTTGCATTAAAGGATACTATCGAGAGTAGCACTAGGGAAGCAGTTGAGCGGGGGTCAATGAATTTCCTAGTATATGCAGACACTCAACTGTTCATTGAGAAGGACATGAAGTCAACATGGCAAGAAATCAAGGATATCTTCACAGGGGACTTCAAGGAAGATCTAGAGGATCGACAAGTGTACGTCAATATCCACCGATCATGCTTACATAAGGTTGCATGCAGGTACCTCGCATTCCCTTGTGCAGACATAATCCATTGGATTGTCTCACACACAGTTCCTAAGACTATGACAATGAGCAGTGCCAGTGGGACACAACTTGCTACATTCAAGACAAAGAACTATCATCAGATGTATCACTTACCTCAACCGACGAACCACATGGATACACTTTTCTATGCCACCAACAAATTTGTAAAAACCAGAGATATTATAAAGCGCTAGGTGAAAGAGCCGTCGAAATTCAAATTGACACTCACTCATGTTTACAAGACTAATTCACTGAAAAAGGCCTACCAACTCTTGATCATCTTTGCATGCCAATTGTATGGTCAACAAAGCACGAAGAACTTTCCGCATAATTGGGTGGTTGTGTTGGACCAGTTGGTGAATGACGGAAGGCCATTCAAATGGTCAGATTTGTTGGCTCTTCAGTTGAAATTCCATGTGACTAACACCTGATATCCACCAAAGGATGAGCAAGAGAGATTCTATATGTTTGCATATTTACTTGATGCAATCTGTGCCAAGCAACAATTTCCTGGCATGGGTTGGACATGAACACCACAAGAGAATGTCGTCAATATTTATTGCAAGTTGCTTTCTGAGTGTAGCTGCCTAGGAGTTATGGAAAGGCTAACTAACCATTTCTTCATCTTGGTGTACAAGTTGATCTTTAAGTAGTATCCACCTTTCATGTCCCAAGAAGCGATGGAGGCAATACTTAACATTGAAGATTAGTATGCCTCACTTGGTGGCCCTTCATCAGGATGTTTGGCGAAGCCTCTGCATGTTCTACCAAGGTATGCCACAGACAAGTTGGTCATGCAAGAGGTCTCATATCACATATCTACGAGGTTATTAGTAGGGCTGCATAGGAGGAAGAAGGCACCATGGGCTACTCTTCCTTTGCGGAATGGATTGTACAAGATTAAAATCTTGAAGGATTCAGATGCCAAAGCTAAGGAGATAACAAAGTTCGAGTTCGACACCAAAGATTTTAATCCGTATGATCACCACGGTATTTGAAAGAACCACTTTGCGAAGGTCTACTATCCATGGATCCACGAGACATATCATTTGGAAGAGGAGGACCCTTGGAGGGTATTATTACAACCACTCCAAGCTCAATGAACCAGTCAGTATAGCCACAACATGGAAAGCTTCTCTATAAGTAGCAACACCATAGGAAGTAACAACAACAACAACAATAAGTAGAAAACTGACGCAGGACAAGGATAAGAGGAATATTGCCGAGAACCTAGAGGTTGAGCAAAGCTACAAGTTCAAAGAAGATCCTTTCATTGAGAAAGCAACTTTGGCATTGATTTGAAACTGGGGCACTTAGGCTTCTTGTCTAACTTATAAGAACCTCTCCCACTTCCAAAGCTTAAAATATTCCCAAGTCCTTATGATTAACCAGTGCGGAATTAAATATGTGCTTGAACAAAAGGTGTATGCTGGTGTTGTTTATTAAAACTGTTTATGTGTTGTAATTTAATGTGTTGAAGCTGATATATAAATACATATAATAGTAAATAATGCAGTAGTAAGAACAAACACATAAGACATCAATTTAATTAGGAGTTCACCCAAAACTCTTGGGCTACGTCTCTGTGAGTTCTAGCCAACTCGACTAGGCTCTCCGGGATTATGGTAAAGTCCTTTTACAAGATCCGTGGCTCAACTCCATTGGTTTTACACAGACACAATGGGTTTAGACACCATTTTATCCCCAACTCTTGAAGCTCTCAGCTTTTTGGCTCTCGGCTCTGGCTCTAGCTCTTGGCTCTAGATCTTGGCTCTGGATCTGGCTTCTTTGGCTCTCAACAATGTAAAACTCTCTGGCTTTTCACTTGAACTCCAAGTGACTCCCTTGGCTGCTCTGCGCATTTAGCTTTTGCTCTCTCGGCTTCTTTTTGCTTCTGTGCTCTTACTTATTCTCTGTTTTAGCAACAACACCAACAACCCCCCTCTGTCTCTGACATTCATGGATTTTAAGCCAATTGATGATTGTCTGTTCATTTTCCCTCTCGGGCTCTTTGGCTTCCGGTTGTTGTCCCTTCATCTTCCATTTGGAGCGTTTAACCATCATTGCTAATGTCCCAAGGTATGGTGGCCACCTGTTTTTCAACAGGAAAGGCCACTAGCGCGTTGAAATCAGAAAGATATCATTTCTCTGTTTACACAAATAAATACACAAGAAACGGTGAAAAATCTGCATAAATGCCTTTTGTCGGACTTGAAAATCCCTTAATTCCACTCTATAACCCTATTGGGTTCGCCTTTATGTTGTTTATCGCATCCCCACTGTTGATTTGGGAGATCTGGATCCAACGGCTGAGGTTCATTTCGGACTGCTCGTTCGTACGGGGGTTAGTCGCCCGAAAAGGGTGGTTTTCTCTCTCTAGTGCCTAGACATGTGGCAGCTAGTGTATGGGCTTAAGCGAAGCCCGACCAAAACCTCTTTTCGCCTTCGTTCCTCCCGAAATCCCACTTGTTTCCTTTGTATTAAAAAAATACATTAAACATTGAAAAATCCAGTAAAATGGCTTTTGACAGACTTGAAATAATATATAGTGGCATTTATAAACCCTTTCAGGTCCGGTTTCATCGCTTTATTCGCATTTCTTTGGTTTTTCTTTCATTTCACGAAAATGCGATTTACATTAAAAAAAAAACCCTTTTTCCAGACTTGAAATATTATCAATTATCATTTATAATTTTATCGGGTCCGACCCTTTTATCAGCATCAGGGGTTGTCGACCACTGATCGCCAATATCAGTGATTGCAATGTCACCCGGTTTGGGGTTCTGTCTATTGCTGACGCCGATTCGCCAATCCGATCATCAGTGATCGGTGATCGCATGATTGGCGATTGGCAGATCTATGTCCTCATATCGCATATCTGTCTGCCTCTGATCTGATCAATCGGATTAGCGGATCAGAGTTTCCTCCGCGTTCGCGTAAATCCGCCCTTTGCCTTTTTTCGATGCAATTTCCCTTTTTAAGGGTTTTTTTGCCATTTTTAGGGGTTTTTGCTTGTTTTTTCAAAGAAACTAGGCATCTTCTGCATGCGATAACTTCTGCATCCTAAGTCCATTTTAGCCCATTCAAGTTGCAGTAAATTCAGAAGGAAAAGATCTCTGCAATGGGATTATTTCTAGGAACTTCCTTGGACTTTCATTTTTTTCCTATGTGAGGACCACTTAGACTTAGGAGTCTATCCAAAATCCATTTTGGATCAAGAAATAGAGGCAAACAGGCAACAACGCATAAAGAGAGTAGAGAAGAGGAAGAGAGAAAAGCAAAGGCTAGAGGAAGAAAAAAGGGAGTTGTAGGAAACAGAGAAGAAGTTGAAAGAAGAATAAGAACTAAGAAGGAGAATGAGGGAAGAGAAGCAGAAACATGAACAAGAAGAAGGGCAAGACATGATGATAGTGAAAACTACGCCCATAGAGGTTGAGGAGTCAGAATATCCAACAGATGAAGAAGAGGGTGAGGAGATGGAGGATCAAAAGCTTACTTAGCAAATTGAGTAAATCATTGAAGCAATAGACATGGAGTTGGGATAGGAGCCATAGGACCAAGATACCAACCTCGTGTTGAGATCATTCAAGGTCGCCCCTCACTCTCCACCACCTCCATTATCAGAACCAGTCCCGAGCAAGCAAGGAGAGGTTGTTCTCCTTGATGATGATCTAATGATGGATGTGTACAATCTATAATTTCATGAGTTGCAGCAGAAGATTGTGCAAGTGCGAAGAAAGCATTTCTCGATGATCATGCATCGCCTGCATTTATGAAGGAAAGGGTGATAGTGTCAAATGTCAGAAAGCATCGAGTCGCCATGGTCGATGACACTATGGCTTATGCAGGAGCCACAATCTCAAATGTCAAGTTCCTATTAATAGAGAATGAACAGATGACGAGAATTTGCAAGCGGCCAGGGAAAAGGAAAAACAATCCACAATGGTAGAGATGAGGAAAGCAATACGTACTGAAGTATCAACTCTTGAGGCCACCATGCAGAACTCTATAACGGATTTGTCATCATGCATAAGGTGGTTGTCCATCTATATGGTTTCTAGTGGTAGAGTAGGAAGATTGTCAAAACTCTCAGGGACATACATGTTGTATCACCTATGTGCAAGAATGGACAATGAGGTACAAGGGAGCCCTGCTTCACTTGCCCAAAATGATGAAGCCACAAGCAGAGCTAGACAAAGCAAAGATTCAGATGCAGATGCAAAAATATGAGCAACTCACCTCGTTCGTCAATAACATACAGGCTTCATATGCACAGTTGTATTGAATAATAGGGAAGTGGAATGTGCATTCAAACAGGTTGGATGTTGGAATTTTTGCGAAAAAACTCCAGGGAGGTCATGCACAAATCACCAAAGAGTTTGCCTTGAATTTCACAAGACTAAATCCAAAAGTTGGTGTGCTTGAATTGCAAATTTCACCAGAGGTAATCTCCACAGTCACTGGGATTCCAAGAGGACAAGAAAAATGGTTTAAAAATTTTAAATTTGATATGACCCCCTGCAAAGAATTTCTGAAGCCGAAGTTCATTGACTCAGATTTAAACAAGTCTGTGCCTAGAAATTACGTCAAGGACTGATATGCCAATTTACTTACCTACATACAGAGGTACCTTACCTGTGAAGGGAGATATAATAAGGTGTATTCATATCATTTCAAGCTTCTGCTACATTTCACAGGAAAGACATCTCTTGATTTACCTTTCTACTTATTTCGTAGCTTAAGTAAAATGTGTGACAAGGTGCAGCTAAGGAAAGAAGCCTGTGAGACCTCATTGTTTCACCACAGCTTAGTTAAATTGATTGTTCTGCATGAACTCCAGAAAGTAGGTAGGGATTGGCCCACATTCATGTTTATGTATGGTTTTAAAAATGAAACTGGTCTTATCCCCCAAGTTGTGAAAGCTTCTCCACCAACAACTGATCATCGTACAGAAACAAAATCCAAGAGATTCACAAAATTGAAAGCTAGGAAACAAGTAAGGGAGCCTGCCAGATCAAATGGTTATCCAAGACACACCCCAACAGTCCCTGAAAGAGAAAACTCAGATCAAAGAAGGTAGAAGTGAATCATCTACAGGAGAAGTAGTCCAGAGAAGAATGACCAGGAGTCAATTAGCTAAGGAAAAAGGGAAGAAGGTGGTTGCTGAGGAAAGCCCTGTTTCAAAGGGAAGCTTGAATGACTTACTGCAAGCAATTGAGATTGAAGAATCTCCCTTGGTTCAAGCAGATTTGATAGAATCAAGTAAAGACAAGACTAAAAGAGTCAAAGCCTCGAAAAAGCTCAAGTTTGATGATCAGGTTGCTCAATTTGTCTTTAAGCCAAGAAGACCCATGACAAGGAATTTCAAACAGATGCAGGAGATGTTGCCAGAAGCAGGTGAAACAGAGGAGATCGTAAAAGTTCATGACAGACTCGTGACCTCATTAGAAACATCATCACAACTACATAAAGAAGATAGAGGAAAGGCAATCATCCCGCCAGAGGAATATAGTGTTGAAGAATTGAAAAATAAATTGAGCTTAGAAAATCTTGAAATTGCTAGATTGAAGAAAGCCTTTAGGAAGCATGCAATCAAGGACGCTCATTTTGACAAAATGCAAGCTCTATGGGAAGATAAAACATTTCAAATACCCGAGGTGGTCGATTGTAATACACAATATTATACCTGGACAGTCCCTGCACTAAAAGAAGTAGCATTCATTAGAAGGGTTAACACAAAACTGAGAGCTGGGATCAGAGTTATGAAAAGGCAAATTGAATATTTGAGGATGCAGCTAAGCCAGGGGGAAAGATCTCCTTAAGAAAACCATATAGAAAGTAAGGTTATATTCAAAATTTTGATGACTTACCTTGTTACAGTTTCTTAAAGAATGATACATCTCTACTCAGTTTTGATAGCTTCAGGGCAGTTGAAAGGGATATGTCAAGGTAAAAGAGGCTCAAGTCAGTCATATTTTGGTGTTACTGTGTTTTGTGATTACGCAGCAGTTTCGTAGCGCGCTACGAAACTGCTGAAAAAGACGCATAATGCACAGCAGTTTCGTAGCGTGCTACGAAACTGCTGTAGCCACATAATTAAACTCAGTTGACCAATTTTGAGTAATCAAGGGGAATTTTTTTTTGAAAGGGGAGTGTCAAAAAGGATCATTACAATGTGCAAGCAACAGGCAAAGGTAAAACAAGCGGAGGAAAAGAAATATGAACTATAAGTTTTGTGATACAAATCACTGCTAGTTTTCTCCACGACATTTCAAACGGCTTTGAAGAAGTTTTGTCTCCATACGAATATATGGAAAGGGTCTACAACACATCAAGAACGTGGCACTACAATACACTCTTGTGTGATCAAAGAAGACATCATGGTTAATTGGTCTCAAACATCCTTGAGGAAACCAAACGCAGGAAAACAGGGGCAATTTTCTACTTTGCAGGAGCAATAAAGGAGATAAGACATTAAGGGCCAGCAAGGAACTTTAAACATCCACCAAAGTTAAACTGAAGGGAACCACTTGTCAGAGAACGAGTTTTTATTGTAATTAATGTTATTATCAGCATGATGTGGAGTTAGACTCTTAATTGTCTTAGGTTCCTAAAATTTCTAGTTAGCAGTTTGTTGCATTTAATAATTAGTTAAAGTTTGAATAGGTGTCATAGCAAGGAGAATTCGAGTTCCCCTCATGCTGGAGGAGGAATCTCAGAGCTCTATATATAGCAGAAGAGCTAATGTACAAAGGGTTGGAAATTTTCAGAGAAAGACTCATATTGTGCTATTGTAGAAGATTATGTTTTTATGAATGCAGGCTTTGGCTTTACTTCTCAGGATTCAGAAGGAGTTCAATGGTGGCTTGTTTATGTTTGTCCTTATTTCCTTATGTGCAGTAGTATGAATGTATGACACTTAGAACTCATTGACATGCTCTAGCTTCCTTCATACATTCATGGACTGTGTTTTCCTACATGTCTCTATATGTTAACTGATATATTGAACTTTGATGCCCTAACTTCCATGTTTAGCTAATACTACTATCATACTAAGATTTTCTGACTCCATAAGCCCAATGGATGTTTTTTGATTTTGTTTCAACCATTGAAACTTCTTCATTTGTTCAATAGAGTTAGCCATCTAATCCATTATCAATATCATTAATCATTTGAGAGAGCCCTCTCAGGTTGAGGAGGCTAAGCCTCAACCAAAAGTAGGTTTGAAAGAGTTACACAAGGCCTTCCTAATCAGCAACCTATCAGGTCAAGGTTTTGTGATAACACAATCTTTGTTCATACAATCCATTGAGCTGGAGTAATCTTTCCTTCTGTGCATGGCTGAGGTTTAGGTCCAGCTAAGCTGCCATCCTTAGTGTATTGAATTCAAATTCTATTGACAGTAAAACCTTCTTCCCATAGACCAGTTCATAGGGTGTGAACCCTGTGGTGGTCTTCCATGTTGTGTTGTAGGCCCAGGTGGCCTCAACTAATCTGTCCACCCAATATTTTCTGCTGCTGCTCACTACCTTGGTTAGAATTCCTTCCAAAGCTCTATTAGTGACTTCCACCTGCCCATTGGCTTGTGGATGGTAAGTGGTGGAAGTCCTGTGCTTGATTTTATGATGTGTGAGCAGGTCTTCAATCAAATTGGAAGTGAACTGACTCCCTTGATCTGTGACCAATTCTCTTGGATACCCGAACTTGTAGAATATGTTTTCTCTCAAAAACTTAGCTACTTTTTCCTTTGTTGTTCCTTTGATTGCTTTTGTTTCTGCCCACTTTGTCAGGTAATCGGTGCACACAATGATGTATTGCTTTTGTTTTGAAGGAGGGTTGATAGGACCCACAAATTCCATGCCCCACTTCTCAAATGGCTCAAAGGTCACCTAAGGTTGCATGGGCATCTCATCCTTTGGAGTAGGTTTCCCCATCCTTTGAAATCGATCACATTGGCTGGTGTATCTCCTCAAATCTCGATGAAAAGTGCGCTAATAGTAGCCTACTTGAAATATTTTGAAGGCCGTTCTCTTTGCTGCAAAATGACCTCCACAAGGCCTGTCATGACAGGTCAGGAGAATGTCAAAGACTTCCTCCTCCCTGACACATCTTCTCAAGATCTGATCTGGGCCAAGTTTGAAGATATTACCCCCAATCCAGGTGAAAGGGGCGATTTTTCTTATTATCTTGCTTTTCTCTTTTGAGGACAGGTGTGGTCGAAACTATGCTGAAACCAGCTAGTTTGCTATATCAACAAACCATGGAGAGAGTACTGAAATAGCAAACAGATGTTCATCTGGCATTTGGTCATCCACCATTCCTTCTTCACCAACAGGCAAATTTACTCTAGACAAAAAGTCAACAACAAAATTTTCTTTACCAGGCTTATCAATAATGGCCAGATCAAACTACTGTAATAGAAGCAACCATCTAATAATGCAAGCATTTACATCTGGTTTGTTCATTAAATATCTAATTGCAGCATGATCAGTGAGCACAAAGGTTTGATAGCCTGTGATATAATGTCTGAATTTGTTTAAAGAATGCACAATAGCTAGGATTTCCTTCACGGTCACTGTGTAATTTAACTCTGCCTTTGACAAATTTTTCTTATAAAGTATATGGCATAAGGTAAATTTTCATCAATTTGTCCTAAGGCTACTCCTATTGCTTTGTTCTAGGCATTTGTGTGAATGTGAAAGGGTAGGGCTTAGTTTGGGCCTCCGAGAATTGGGGCAATTACTAACTTGCTCTTCAGGGTATTTAGGGCTTCTTAACAGTTTTCAGACCATATGAACTCAACATCTTTGCCTAAAAGGCCAAACAAAGGAGAGGCTAGCTTACTGAAATCTTTAATGAATCTTCTGTAATATCCAGCTAAGCCTAGGAAACTTCTGACATCTCTCACCTTTTGAGGAGGTGGGACCCTTTGGATGATGGCAATCTTGTTGGGGTCCACCTGTAGTCCTTGTTTAGATATGGCATGACCTAACACGGTCCCTTCGGTCATAAAAAATCACATTTTTCCGGACTGAGGGATAGGTTCATCTGAATACACTTGTCTAGAACTTTTCCTAGGTTAGATAAAGCTTCTTGAAAATCAGAACCATAAGGAGTAAAATCATCCATATATATTTCCACTGCATCATGAACTAGTTCAGAAAATATACTCAATACCGCTCTCTAGAAAGTGGCTGGAGCATTGCACAAACCAAAAGGAAGGACCCTGTATGCAAAGGTACCTGAAGGACAAGTGAAAGTGGTCTTATCTTGGTCTTCCAGGCTGAATCTGATTGCACCCTCTTAACCCGTCTAGGAAGGAGAATTTTTTTTCCCCGCCAGACCATCTAACACTTGATCTATGAAAGGCAAAGGTAAATGGTCCTTTTTAGTGGCTTTGTTCAATTCCTGATAGTCGACACAGATTCTCCACTTGCCATTTTTATTTGGCATTAGCACCAAAGAAGAGACCCATTCACTATCAAAGATGGGGTAGATGAATCCTGCATCAAGTAATTTTTGAATTTCTTCCTTAACAGTGTCTTTAAGTGCTAGATTCATCCTCATTTGAGGCTGCCTGACTGGTTTGCAATCTTCCTTAATGTATATATGATGAGTGCATACTGAAGGGCGCACTCCCTTCATCTCCTTACAACTCCAAGCGAAGGCATCTAAATGTTTTCTCAATAAGCTGCACAACTCCTTCTGCTAGGAAGTGGATAGGGATGGATTGATTTTCAAGGTTCTTTCTGGGCCAAACTCTATATTCTTAACACGGAAAGAGGTTGGGTTGGCCACACATATATCGGTTAAGGGATTGTTTTGGGTTTCTCTCACTATGTCCTCTAATGGTAAGAAATTGGGGGCTGGATTCTGAATCAAATTTTCAATCATATCATCCTCATCTTGTAGTTTTCCCCCATGGCGGTTTCTAATGCACAAAGTGGTGCAGAATAGACCTCGTCCTCTTCCTCCTCCTCCAACTTGAGAGGTAGATCATGTTCTAGCAAGGGTTGGGCAGGAGGGTATAATATTAACTGCTTGGACATATGCCTGTTCTTGATGGTCATGTTCCTAGCTCGACAACTAATGTAGGCATCGACAGTAGCCAACTAGGGTCTTCACAGGATGAGAGGATACCCGGTGAGCTTTGCCTTTGGCTGGAGAACTAAGAAATCAACAGGGTACTCCCAACAATCAATGGAGACCATCATATCTTCCACAATCCCTTCAAGGGTCATGGTGGAGCGGTCTGCTAGCTGCAGTACTATCGTGGTCTTCCACAAGGAGCCCTGGAATTGTGTCCTTTGTTATCACATTAATGGAAACTCCCAAATCAATCAAGGTATGTGGAATCATGGTGCCATTGATGTGGACATCAACTACTGGGCTTCTAAGGTCCAGATATTTTAGACAGATTAACTGCCCCAACATCAGGTCGGACAGTTGTCCTATGACATTGATGGTTGGGGCATCTCTCGTGTGCCTTCCTAGATGCCTAAAGCACTTCTCTTTGATCAACCTATTGTAGATAGGCACATCTTTTATGGCTTGGAGAAGTGGTATATTCACACATAACTGTTTCAATTCTCCTAGAAGTTCAGTTTCTTCTGGGGTAGGCTGTGTTGTCCCCGATAGTCTCTCAGGAAAGGGTGGAATTGCTTTAGGTCCAGTTTCCTCTTTATCTTCCTTAACCTCCCTAGGTGGAGGCTGGCTATCTGGGAGAACCTTCCCAGATCGCAGGTTAATCTCCTGAATCTCCAGAGCATGAGTTGGTCATGATGGTTCCCCACTATATACTTGCTAAGCCTGTCTATTGTTTGGGTTCGGGTTCGACTGGGTAGGCCTTTGGGGTTTCCTTGGTGGAGCAGAAAGTAATGGTTGTGATTGAGTAGGTGGTGGAGGCAAAAGAGCCTAAGGATAGTTGTATTGGGGCCTCCACCCCTGATGAGATGCATACCACTGAGATTGCGGCTAAACATAAGATTGAAATGAATGAACGGTTGGTTGGGCATGATATTGAGATGGGAAGGACCAAGGAGGAGGCGTGGACCAGGAAGGATGAGCAGGAGGGCCCCAAGAAAGTATGGAAGTGACTTGGTTGGGGTTGTAGTATGCATGAGATGTCCCTTGCATCCCCTGTTGGTATGGTCTAGGTCCATGCGGTCTCCTTTGGTTCATGAAATAAAGTGGTTCAGTGGCTCCTTCGGCCCCTTGGTATATAGCTTTAAGTTCGGGCAAGGAAGGGCACTTATCTATGGAATGATCTTCTTCACAAACTGAAAAAACCTCTATATAGTTTAATAGACATTCATTACTAGGATGCCTCCTGGTGCATCTAGGACAAAAGATGGCCAAAGCCCTCTCTGCTTCCTCTTGTTTTATTTTGATATGCAAGTTATACATTTGCATGGTAAGAGTCTGCAAAATCTTACTTTTGAAGTCTTCCAGCATGTTTCCAATTTCACCTTTAATGGATGAATTGGAAGAGGAGGTATTGGCTATGGGTTGATTCCCCCTACCTTTCTTTTTGGCTGCTCTAGAATGGTTTCTAAAAATAGTATTTATGTCCTCATAAGATAGTTGGTAGATGTCTCCCCCAGCCAGCAGATGGAGGGTGTCTAGAAGGTCTTCCAGAATTCCCCTAAGCAGGACCAACTTCAGAGATTCAAGGTCAAGTGTACACCTGGCCCTTTTGTAGCTGAGCTAGAACCTCTCTTCATAATTTTCCAAGGATTCATCACTTCCCATGGTCATTCAGAAGATTTCTTCTTTGGTATCTTTTGACCTACAGTAGTCTCGATATTTGTCATTAAAGGCCTGCTGCATTTGAGCCCAAATTGTGATGCTATTGCTAGGTAACCCCAAGAACCAGCGCAATGTTGCATCCTCGAGAGTAGTGTAGGTTTTAACCCCGTACATAAATTACCTACATACGAATTCTAAAACACATAAAATAAACAATGCGAGAGCATAACACATAAAACACATATACACAGAGATTTCCCCTGGATCCCAAAACCGGGACTACCAGCTTGATTTTTCATTATGTTCCTTTCAATGTTATAATACATATTTATACATGCTGAAGCATCCAATACCATGGACTGAAGTGCGAAAATCGTGCACAAAACCATAGGTGGGTCTGCCCATCCTAACATATGGTCCAAAACCAAAAATTTTCAGGGCACTGCCCCAAACCCATAAAGTGGGGTTACGGGTACGCCTCAAACCCCTCGTGACCCCTCCGCTACACAATCGACGCAACGAAGGGGGGCTCCGCCCCCCCTCTAACTCCCCGGTTAACTACGTGGGCTAGTCGTGGAAAGAATATAACACAACCCAACATTCTCCCATTTTTTGTTTTCTTTCCACAGGGGGCCACACGAGAGCTTAGTCATTTTTCCAGCCCTGAAATGCCCATTGTCTCTCTACACCAAGAGAACTTCTCAGAGCTCACAGATTTTGTCAATGCATCTGCAGTATTCTTCAAAGTGTCCACCTTTACCCAACAACACCTTTTTGTCTTCTATCATATCCCTCACAAAGTGATACTGAACATCAATGTGCTTTGTTTTTGAATGATATGCAGGGTTCTTTGCCAAGAAAATTGCACTTTGGCTGTCACAGTCTATCCTTATAGCTCCCTGTACTAACCCCATACTTGAACACAATCTCTACAACCAAATTGCTTCCTTGCTTGCATTAATGGCTGTCATGTATTCTGCCTCTGTAGTTGATAGTGCCACTACAGATTGTTTCTTACTCATCCAACTGACTGCGCCTCCGAATAGGTTAAACACATACCCACTTGTAGATATTCTCTGATCCAGATCTCCAGCTCAGTTTACATCAACAAAGCCACAAATATCCAACATTCTGTCCAATCTTGATCTTCCTTGGTAGCACAAACCATAATCACTAGTGCCACGCAAGTACCCGAAAACCCGCTTCACTGCTACCCAGTGCTCCTTCCCTGGTTTTGACATAAACCTGCTCAATACTCCCACTGCATCTGCAATGTCTGGTCTAGTACAGACCATTACATACATCAAGCTACCGACTGCACTTGCATATGGAACACAGGACATGTCCTCTTCCTCTTCTCGTGTCTTGGGACACTGTTCAGCAGATAACCTCACACCTACAGGAATAGGAACCTTTATCGGTTTACTATCCTGCATATTAAACCTCTACAGTATTGTCTCAACATACTTCTTCTGGTTTAACCAGAGCTTCCTCTTTGCATGATCTCTTTTAATTTCCATGCCCAAAATATAGTTTGCAGCACCAAGATCTTTCATGTCGAATTTGGAGGACAATTGGGTTTTCAAATCCTGGATAATTTCTTTGTCATTTCCAACTAGCAACATATCATCCACATACAAGACCAGATAAATAACATGATCACCAATTAATTTAAAGAACACACAGTGATCTGCTTTATTTCTGGTGAAGCCAAGTCCCCGTATAAATGTATCAAATTTCTGATACCACATCCTTGGTGACTGTTTTAACCCATATAGAGACTTCTTTAACTTGCATACCAGTTCTTTCTTACCCTTCACCGCAAAGCCTTCAGGTTGCCTCATGTATATTTCCTCTTCCAGATCCCCGTAAAGAAATGTTGTCTTCACATCCATCTGTTCTACCTCAAAATCAAAAGTAGCAGCAACAAATAAAAGTAATATAATAGAAGTTACCTTGGCAACAAGAGAAAAAATATCACCAAAATCAATTCCCAGCACCTGGGAATAACCTTTTGCTACCAACCGAGCTTTGTATTTCTCCACCTTTCCTTCTGCATTTGTCTTCTTCTTGAACACCCATTTGCTGCCAATGGGTTTCCTTCTAGTCGGCAACTCCACCAGATCCCAAGCATCATTTTTGTGCAAAGATGCCATTTCATCAACCATGTCCTCTTTCCAGAGTTTGCCATCCTCTGAATCTACTGCTTCCTTCATAGTTCTGGGATCATCGTCAGTAATAGATAAAGCAAAATTTGAATAGAAAGCAGATGGACTATAACTTTCTAGTTACCTTCTTTCTCGAACTGATCTTATCACACCCAGAGTTTGTGGCTCTTCATCTTCTGATTCCTCCTCTACTGTAGAGTATGATTCTTCCTCCTTAAGCTCAAACTTTATCTTCTTAGGTTCCTTAGGTTGGACTTCATGTTTAATAACATCTTTTACCTCTCTTAACACCACATCTCCGCTGTACACAACCTTCCGTGTGACTGGGTTCCAAAGCTTATAACCCTTTAAACCATCCTTATACCCAATAAAGATGCACTTTTCAGATTTACTATCCAAATTGGCTCGTTTCTCCTTTGGAACATGTACATATGCATCACATCGAAATACCCTCAGATGTGAAAGAGAGGGTTTCTTACCAGTCCATACCTCTTACGGAGTCTTATCCTCCAACGCTGATGAAGGTGACCTGTTGACCAGGTAACATGTAGTATCCACCGCCTCTGCCCAGAATTCATGTCCTAACCCGGCACCACTGAGCATGCTTCTTTCCCTTTCCATCAATGTCTTATTCATTCTTTCTGCAACTCCATTTTTCTGAGGTGTATATGGAGTAGTCTTCTGTCGTGCTATACCAAACTTTTTACAGAATTCTTGAAATTCCTTGTTGCAAAACTCTCCACCATTATCTGTCCTCAACACCTTTATCTTCTTCTCTGTCTGATTTTCATGAGAGGCTTAAATTCTTTAAACCTGTCAAAGGCTTCAGATTTCTTCTTAAGGAAATATATCCACGCATTCCTTGAGAAGTCATCTATAAATGATACATAGTACATAGACTTAGCCAGTGATGGAACCTTCATAGATCTAAACACATCACTGTGCACAAGTTCTAATATCTATTTCGCCCTCTCACTACCAAAGGGGAAACTCACCTGATTCTGCTTCCCATATACACAATTTTCACAAAAATCAAAATCCAGAGAGATATTACTCATACCTTCTACCAAACCTTTACCATGAAGTATTTGAAGGCCCTTCTCTCCAATATGTCCAAGCCTTTGATGCCACAACATGGTCTTCTCTGCAGAGACCACTAGATTTTCTGCTCCACTTTCAGGAACCACAGAACTGTTGCACCCATCAATAACAGTGCTACCTTGCAGCTTGTACAGAGTTCCAATTCGAACTCCCCATATCAATACCTGTGCTCTCTGAACCATTTTGCAGGTATACTTCTCGAACACTATTTTTACACCTGCATCATCCAGGTTGCTTACAGAAATCAGATTTCTGGCCAATGTAGGAATATGCAGAACACCTGGAAGTGTTCTAACCCTTCCACCTTGTAACTTCAACTTTACTTTTCCGCTACCAATGATTCTAGCCTTCCTATCATCCCCTAAGAAGACATCACCACCATCGCATTTCTCATACTCCCAGAACCACTCTCGATGGGGAGTGAAGTGAAAAGATGCCCCTGAGTCAATCAACCATGCCTCATGACCTACATGTGTACTTGAAGAAGCCAAGTACACATCCCCACCTTCATCTGAGGTGGTTTTCACCTCTATAGAAGGAACATCATGAGATCCCTTTCCTTTATCAGGAGCTTTAGATTTATAGTCCCTTTTGTAGTGCGCTTCCTTTCCGCATTTCTAGCACACCACCTTTACAGGTTTTCTTGTTGATTTAGATCTCCCACTCAATGAATTATTTTTGTTTCTATTCTGGGACCGTCCTCATACAGGCAAGGCATCACCATTCTGGCTCCCCATATTTTTCTGTCTCATCTCCTCCGACAACAAGGATGAAACTATTTCATCAAACTGCAAGGCAATTGCATTGCTACCTATTGCAATAACCAGACTATCCCACGAATCCGGTAGAGAACACAACAAACTGATGCTCTTATCTTCATCTAAAATTTTAATATCAACAGATGCTAACTAACTTACCATAGTGTTAAATGCGTTCAGATGCTCTGTCATCGAGTCTCCATCTTTCATCCTCAGGTTATATAGCTTTTTCTGCAGGAATAGTTTATTCACTAGAGACTTAGATTGGTACAAAGTCCCTCACTTGTCCCACAAAGCCTTTGTCGTAGCTTCCCTTGATACATTCAGCAATACTGAATCTGAGACACATAATCATATTATGCTCTTTGCCTTCCTATCCAACTTCTTCCATTCTTCATCGAACACTCCCGTTGGTTTAGTACACGGATCTACTGCGATCCACTGATCTTTATCCACCAACAGATCCTCCATCTTGAGTTTCCACAACTCAAAACTCTGACCATTGAAATTCTCGATCTCGCAAATCTCCCACTGAACAGGGTCTACCACAGGCCCGAGCGAAACCCCTCAGCAATAAAGGCATCCCCTTGAAGCCAAAACTGCTCTGATACCAAATGTAGGTTTTAACCCTGCACGGAAATTGCTTGCATACAAATTCTAAAACACTAAAAATAAAAAATGTGAGAGCATAACACATAAAACACATATACATAGAGATTTTCCCCTAGATCGCAAAACTGTGACTACCAGCTTGTTTTTTCATTATGTTCCTTTCAATGTTATAATACATATTTATACATGCCGAAGCATCCAATACCATGGACCGAAAACCATCACGTTCAATACCATGGACCGAAAACCATTGCGTCCAAAAACATGTGCGAAAATCGTGCACAAAACCATAGGTGGGTCTGCCCATCCTAACATATGGTCCAAAACCAAAATTTTCCGGGGCGCTGCCCTGGACCCCATAAAGTGGGGTTATGGGTACGCCTCAAACCACCTGTGACACCCCCCCACTACACAATCGACGAAACGAAGGGGGGCTCCGCCCCCCTCTAATCCCTTGGTTAACTATGTGGGCTAGTCATGGAAAGAATATAACACAACTCAACAAGTAGAAGGGAATAGTTTTAATTTTTTCTCATCTTCTACATAGTCACAGGTTCGACAAATGACAACAAACTCAAACAAGAAGGTGTCAGGATCTTCTGTAGTCAAACCATGGAAGTGAGGTAGGGCTGAAGGGCTTATATTCTTCATTTTGGTGTCCCCATTGGTCTCTCAAATGGGAAAGGTACCCTCTATTCTCTCTCCATTTCCCCTAGCATTTATGTTTTCAACCATTGGCTCAAGAGGGATGTTTTCTTCTTCTTCTTCACCTATAGGTTCTTCAAATATCTCTAGTTGTTCACCTAAAGGTTCTTCTTAATCACTGCCACCGAAGAAGAGAGAAGGTTGGCTATGTGATGTAGTGGGGGTGTTGGGCAAGAAATTTCCTGAATTATCTCTATTCCTACGAGGCATGAAAGGAAATCTTTTTGGTTGGTTTTTGTTTTTTTCACTGATTGTACCTGCAAAACTGAAATGGATTGAACAACACAAATTGCAACTAGCTGAAATGAAATTTGTAGAATTGAAAAGGAAAGCAAGGAAATGTAGAACTTGAAAGAAATGATTAGCCTACTCTTGCTGAAATGAAATTTGTAGAATTGAAAAGGAAAGCAAGGAAATGCAGAAGCTGAAAGAAATGACTATTCTACTTTTGCTGAAATAAACTATTTAACAGAATGTTGCAATAGAAAATAGAAGAAAGCAGTAATCACAAAATACTCTGATGCTTCCCTGGCAACAACGCCAAAAAGTGGTGAGAACAGTATTGCAGCAATAATGTTGCAACTCCTGGGCTACCTACTTTACTCTTATCAACCCGGTAGTTTGTAACAAACTTGGAAGCGACGGTGTTGTATGCACAAGTACTAGTTCTTACTGCAAGCTGTCACTTGGTCAGTTAGCGCAAGATCACTAGGAGCTCAAGTCAACTTCTATGGATTCCAGAAGAATCTCTATATGTATGAAAGAAAGGAAATCTTACTCTAGAGAGGCTACTCTAATTGCAGAAAGGAAAAAGACTGAAATGTAAAGTAAACCTAGCAAACCCTACTTAACCAACTAATCCTACTTTTGCAGAAATCACTATGAAAACCATGAGATGAATGCCATTACCTACTCAAGGAAGTAAACAACATCTACTCAAGCTATTTCTAGAAGTAAATGAGCAAAAAACATCTTTTTGGATTTTTATGTATTTTTATGTGAAATTGACATGCATGTATTTTATTGTGTGTGAAGGTGGAAGCGAATAGTTGGTGTTGAAGGGCGACTTTGGGTTTGAGGAGATGTAGGATGGTGTAGATGGGTCCTAGGAGGTCTTGGATGGCCTTTTGGAGGTTTTTCCCACACTCGAACTTCAAAAGAAATCCTACAGGAAAATCTACAGGAGGACATAGGGGATCTACAAGAGGTCTACAGGAGGATGCCAAGAGCAGTTTTGAATGTTTTGAAGGTGTGAAAGTGGATGGAAAAGGTAGATGAAGGTTGGGATGATGTGTTAGGGTGCCTAGGGTCCACCAAGGATCACTAGGAGAGGGAAAGATGATTGGGAGAGAGGAAGAAATCCTATGGAAAAATGCAAAAAACTAAGGCAAATTTGAGGTGAACTTTGGGTGACCTGTAGGGCATGGAGCAAGGAGAGAATGTGATGGCTGATAGGTTGACCTGCTATGAGAAGAGATCTGCTACAAAAGAACTGACAATCAACCAATGAGATCAAGCAAGCAAGGAAATGAGTACATCAAAAAACAGAATTTTGCATCGAGCTAGTCTAAATTATGAGCTATGGAAGTAAATGTTGAAAAATGCTACAAGGAGAGAAAGCATGGAAGAAGACTTATCGCAAAGACAAAAATGAGCATGGTGGAAGAGATCTAAAGCAAAGCATTAACCTTCTAACAAACTGCAAACAATAGAAATCCTATGGAGAAGAAAAATCTATGTTTTTGGGGCAGTAAGAGGGTCTTTGCCTCAATTCATAGTTCCATAGGGAGGAAAAGAGGCCAAGGCACTGTTGCTAGCCTTTTGAATCTTCTTTCTATCACTGCTTAACTTGCTATAGAATACACAAATGAAAGAAAACTACTAAACCATAAAAAACAACCTATTCTTAACCAAGAAAGAAATTCATCTAACAACAACTAATCTATAAATTGAAACAAAGTATATAAATACAAACAAATAGGAGCTTGGCTGCTTGGATTGGGCCCTAACCCAATAGCTTCATCCCTCTGAGTTAACTTAGTGCTAGATAAAAAAGGATTTCATCTTTATTATCAAAACAATAATAAGATTATATGAAACTGTCACCAAAAGTAAGCTCAAACTTGAGCAAAGTCTTACAATAGCAAAAGCACAACAAAAATCCGACAAAAATTCGACCCTAGTGAGGCCCTAGGCCTTTCTACTTATACAACTGAAGCTCCCAACAACTTCCTTAAAATCAGGGAGGCTTGGCTGCCAAAACTCGAGATAAACATAAGTTATCCTCCACTTGCTTGGCTGCCTCCTAGTGCATTGATTTGGTTGTTTGTACTCCAAGCTGCATGAAGGGGAATTCGAAGTGGGGAGTAATAAATGAGGGGGGTTCCCTCCTATAAATCCTCTTCTTTGTCCACTTCGAGTTATTGCTACCAAGTGTCCTTTGAATCTTTGACTTTGTCTTTAAAATTCAATAAAAATCTGTATTAAACACATATTAAACCTCATGGCATCATAACTAACTCAACTCACTCCATAAGCATAAATATAATAAAAAAACATGCAATAAGCTAAGAGAATGGTTGATTTAACTATGTTAGGAGGAAAAATGAGCCCATATAATTACCCATTTATGGGGCTCATCACTTGGTATTCATGATTGTAAGCTCTAAGGTACTAGCTAGTTTTTAGATGCACTTCCTAGATAATGAGTTTGCATTGATTGGAGGACATCCATCATAGCAGGGTGTTTATGTATCCCCCATCAAGCGACATGAAAAAAACACTAAGGGATGATGTAGATCAAGATATATTTGCTTGGAAGAAGTAGATCGAGATTTCTTGTTGTTATGTGTGCATGATAGAGGTTCTAAAAGTAAAATCTAGATCTTTATGGAGTTGGAACACGATATTCTACATCAACATCATTTAGGATCACCATCATACTCTAGAATCAAGGTACGTTAGTTATCCCCCTCTTTTTCTTTCTAGTTTTTTGAAGAAATTAAGAGATTAGATCTAGGGAAATATGTGAATGGTATATCACTAATTTGTCATAGATCTTGGGCATATTTGTGGAGGAACCCACTTGTCTACATGAGGATTTTTCTCACAATAATTCATGACACTTCATTGGGATATGTGTACTTATATATTGGCCATATCTATCAACATTGGGATCCATGCCATTTTTCATGGAATTTGTGTGCTTCATTAGGATGTGTGTGATTGCATTGGAATTTTTGATAGTGAATTGGGAAATGATAGGGTTGCCACATCATTGTTGCTACCACATGGTGTTAGATGAAGTTAGAGATGGAAGGGTTCTACAAATTTAGTAGTGCACTATATTTTTCATAACTTGCATGAAGCTAAGGTGCAATCTTACTTTATATAAGTGTTGATTTAGGAAAATTTTCTAATTCTTCTATAGTAAAAGATAGTAAATTAAACTGAGCATGCATGGAGATTTTATCTTAGTTTGACTTTAGTTTAGTGAGGCAGTTTGACTTGAGTTCAAAAGGGAAGTTCACTTGAGTTCTAGATGTCAATTAGAATTGAGTTTAGTGAGGCGATTCGACTTGGGTTCAAGGAGCCAGGTCACTTGAGTTGAAGAGAAGTTCGATCCTATAAATAGAAGAGTGTAGACTTGGTGAAATACATCATTATGTGCTAGCAAAAAATTATATTTTGAGCTCAGGAAAATAGTTCCAAATCAGCACGTGAGATCAGGAAAAGTGCATCACTTAAGGAGTTTGAGATGGCTTGTGCAAGGAGGCAATTCAACCTGTACAGTTGGTACAATTGTGCAAGAGAGAGGCCAAATTGGTCTAGGGTGTGCGGGATATTGTGTTGAAAAACATAGAGTGAGAAGATAATTTTTCCTAAGTGATTTGTAATTGATTACTGAGATTTTTTGGAGTAGATCAATAAAAACAAAAATTAGTAAGTTTTCCCTAGTTAGGGTTTCCTGGGTATTTTTGGTTTTTTTAAATTGTATGTCTGTGTCTTTATGAATTTATTTTATGGTTGCAAATTCGTTAGAATACTCAGTATATTTGATCAGTGAATTTCTCAATTCAGTTTTCTAGTTCTTGCATCTCATAATATTATTCAAATTAGTTGTTGGGTATTAGAAAACTAACATATCGATCACTCAAGGAAAGTGCCCTTAACTAGTTGAACTAATTCACTCACACTAATGACTTGGTTTTCTCTCGTGGACCACACATAAATGGTTTGTTAAGGTTGCTTAGGGTGATTACATTTGGTGACATGAGGTTATAGTGGTTACACATGGTTATTGTTGTTCTTACTACTTGGGGGCGGGGGGTGGGGTAGCACAATGTGAATCAATAGTGACTATGTTTATTAACTTTTAAATATTTTTCCAATTACTAAAACACAACATTCATAAACCCATCTGTAGTTTAAATCATATAGAAAAACACGTGAGAACCGCAAGAAACAACCAAAGAAACATGCACAAGAGGAACAAGATATTTTTGGTGCAAAACCCCCATTGGGTAAAAAACCACCCTTTTTGCTGCTGTGTTGCTCAAATAATTACATTTTAAAAAATGCAACAAGAAAATCCTAATTTAATTTTGTCCTTGAATTAAATTGTAATTCCAATTCTCATAACAACTTTTAATAATTAACTAAGTTAAATTGACTTATTTGGCTCAATTAATTGAAGTTGGGAGTCTAACTAGAGTCATGTAGAGTGTCTCCTACTTTTTAGGAGCCCTGGTTGAGTTTATTTTGAGTTGTAATGATTTAATTCAGTTTAACTGAGTTGAATTCAACTAAACTAGTTCCAACTTATGAAGGAATTAGTGGGAGATCCAGTAGTGGGGTGTCACCTGCAGTAGTGAGGTGTAACCAACATTGATCAACCAATAAACTAAGGTCTGCAGTCTAGTTGGGACTTCTTATCGGGGAGATCCCCTTGAATTTTGGCGGGTCCAACACCGTCAACACTGGCCTAATGTAGGAGAGGGCATGATTGAGAAAAAATAATAAGAAGAAGTTTCCATTAAAGATTTGTCAAGAAGACCATATCACTCATGAATGCCCATGAATGGATGAAATCTAAAATTATTTTAGCCAACAGAATGTAAGTCAAGAACTTGTTGTCTTGACTTATCCATTCCATTCTGTTGAACTGGTAAATCCCCTCTGCGGACAGAGGCGATCCCACTAGCCCAACACGGGTCTAGAACCAATCACACAACGCTACACGCAGGTTCCTAATTGCATAAATCAGAGATCGATCATGATGATCTACCTGGAATCCAACGCTAGTAGTTGTAGAAGAAACGCCGCTCCCGTTCCTTTGCTCTGGCTGGTCACAATCCCCATGCTCCTCGTGAAAAGACACCTGCACACGCAAAGAACGATACAAACACAAGCGTAAAATCCAGTATATGCAATTATATATCGGTCAGAAAAGATATAACTCAGATACCATTTAAAAGATACATGAGTGGAACCATAATGATAGTCGTCTATTAATAAGTAGAAACAGAGAAAGATTACAACCAAAGGTTCTGACGTTGAACCTCCTCTGACTGGGCAAGCAGCTAAATACGCCTTGCAAAGTGACCACTTCTCTCTCAATATTTTGGCAGCATAACCCCTCTATGCTTCTCAATTCTCACTATCACTCCAGCATTATCTTGGCACTCACAATAGCTCTAGCAAAAACTAGTTCTTTCAATGCAGGGGGACAGTCATTTATAGATGGAGGAGGAGGGAGTATGCATTGTATCAGGACACCTACTGAAGATTAGCATTATCCCTGAATAGCCACTGAACTTAGTTGCATGGATAAAAAGGTGACACTCGACCACTTCCATGAGGATTTTTCCCTCAAATAACTCCATGAACAAAGAGGAAAAAACATATGAGTGCGCACTGGCTAAAAATCATAACCAAATTTAGGTGGCGCGGGCTTTGTTCTATGACAGAGCGTCCATGGACGCGCCCTCTTTTGAGTAACTGAGTCAGTGGCGCGGGTAAGACACTGTGAACCCACACTAATGGAAAAAAAGCATTTTCTAAGGATAATCTTCAAAAGGTGTCTTCAGGGAATATGAAGTTCAGACTTAGGGGAATACAATGCAAGTGTTTTCAAGTTGTGTCACTGGTCACAGGTCCCGAAAGGCGTCCTCCAATGTACGAAAACAAGGGTAACAGGGACAGTGACCAATGGTGACAAATTACTGTGTAACAGATGCCCCCTAAAGCATGAAGCCCGAGAGAGAGAGGGGTGAAGTGCTTTACAAGATCATATGTAGGTGTCGTCGAGAATCTGCATTGAGAGATACAGTTTGATAGTTCAAATACATGATGTATGCGGCATGGTCGCAGCCATCCATAAAAGAGTACATGATGATCAAGATCCGTAGTATGGACGCAGCCATCTGATTAGGATCAATGAATTGACTCAGGTATGGTCGCAGCCATCCAGTGAATGAGTCATGTATCAAAATCACGCCTGGATTACAACAGACACAATCCAGGGTCTTGCGCTCCACCTCGACCCGAACATAAGACAAGTTAAAGCATGTGAAAATGGAGCTAAGTCGAACATGAATGAATCGTATGATTACAGACAATGATGAAAGCTGTTAAACAGCGCGAGAGGTCCACCAATAATGACAAGGTCCTCAAGGTACTATAGTAAGTCTACGCGTTGATGAATGGCCGATGTCGAACCCGGTAAATCATCCGATCGGAGGCCAATGATGAAAACCTCGCGTCGAACACGAAGAACCTGCCGTTGAGGCATGCAGGCTCCAAGGTACCAGAAGGGAGTCTCTAGGTCACTTTCCTGGATAATGAGCTGAGGTCGACAGGAAGTGATCTTCGTCGAAGGTGGGCCATAATGTTTCCCACACCATTGACACAAGACAGGAAGAGACAATGTTGTGAATTTAAGATTTATGAACTATCAGACAGAGGTGGTTTCTTTCAGAGGTCAACTTCTCTTGAACATATCGGCCGCACAACAGTGGAGTTGGCAGTATTTGACATCAATGGATCAGAGGTCATGATGACGAAGCAATGAACAGATGAGAGGTCAAATAGGATTACCAAAACCCACGGAGGCAAGTGATAGATTAGATGAGATATCCCCACCCCGACACAAAAGCAGAGAAGTGCCATGTTCAAGAGCGACATACTGCCGATACGACAATGATTATGGTTCCAAAATTTTCTTTTTTCCCCCACCATTTCTGGCGAGTACCCCAATTATTTTTAACAAGCTTGATGGGGATAGCATATGCTTGTTGTATAAGTTCGATCTTCGGTCGAATCCAACCTAGTAAGAGTTTAACGAGCCCTAGGGAGGAGAAGCTCGAGTATCGTCATGATGACGAGTCCAATGTCGTCAGGGTTTAACGAGTCCGACACAGGTAAAACTCGGAGTCTTTTTCATGTTTAGAGAGTCTGAAAAAGACACAGAAAAGGAAACTTCAGGGGTGTCCTTTTTCGTAAAGTTGTGTCTCTCGGGCCCGAAAAAGTATAAAATGATGCCCGAAAGAACCACCCGATCATTACGACCGAGGAGTACTTTTCATGAACAATGATTTCGACCTGAAAAAGTAGAAAAGCGATCAAAACCACGTCGTTTCGTAACCATTAACGAGTTTGAAACGTCAAAAACCTGGTAATCTTTTTATATTTTAACGGTCGATAAAAAAACTTAAAACGACCGCCCCTTAGTAACGTTTTACGAGCCAAGAGGAATAACTCGGCAATCTTTTCCTCTTTAAAAGGTCAGAAAAGAGCTGAAAGAAGACCTCCATTTTTATTCTTTTTAACGAGTCAAAAAGGGAAAAAATACTCGACAATATTTTCATTTTGTACAAGTCAGAAAAGAGCTTAAAGGTGACTCGGGTATGGGTTCATTTTTACACAAGCTTGAACCATGGAGAACTTTGCTTGGATTCGGTTTCATGTTTACACAAGCTTGAAACGAAAAACTATGCTTGTATAAGTTCGCATGCCCCCAGCATAATGACGCAAAACGAGGTACATGCCCCCCAAGCTTCATTGCATTCAACAAAGTGGATGGAATGAAGGTTCACTTTTGAGATCTTAGAAAGACTCGACTTGGATTTTACGAGATCTTAATCAAAGACTCGATCTGAAAAGGGAGTTCTTTCATTTTTTAATGAGGTTGACACAGTAAAAGAACTATCCTCATAACCCTTGTTTCATTTTTTAACGAGGTTGACACAAGAAAAGAACTCTCCTCGGATACAAGCCGTTTCATTATTTTAACGAGGTTGATACATTAGCAAAACTATCCTCGAGACTCCTTGTTTCATTTTTTAGGGAGCTTGACATAGGAAAGTGAACTATGCTCCGACCAGACCTAGTTTCATTTTTTAGGGAGCTTGACATAGGAAAATGAACTATGCTCCGCACCTTTGTTTCATTTTTTAACGAGCTTGACACAAGACAAGGAACTATGCTCGGACCAGACCTAGTTTCATTTTTTAGGGAGCTTGACATAGGAAAATGAACTATGCTCCGCACCTTTGTTTCATTTTTTAACGAGCTTGACACAAGACAAGGAACTATGCTCGGCCCGATCTTCATCATAATGAACAGGAAGTCGGGGCTTCCAAGAGTGGCGCTCCTGATGGGAGGTTAATGTCTTGGAAGTCGGGACCCAATGCCCCCAGAATGCTATGCACGATGGCGGCGTTGCTGGATATAGGCATGGGAGAGGTAGCCACATAGTTGACCTGCGGTGGGGCAGATACAACAGGTGGATGAGAACCAGGAGGGGGTGACAACTGCGCAGGAGGCGGGGAACTAAAGAACGATAATTGATCGATAGTTATAATCCTTCCATCGTGTGGAAAGAAAACCACACGGAAAAGTGAAGAGACAAGGGCCTCCATGGCATAAATATAGTCACGACCAAGGAGAAGATGGAAATCTAAAGCACCTTGGGTAACCAACACGTCTATATAGATGGTTTTACCTCCCAAAGTAATAGGGAACTTCGAGAGGACTCCTAGAGATGGACATGCTCCTCCGTCGAAAGCCAACAGATTCTGCGTGACAATCCTGAGCTGCGGGGAACCTAGAGCTTGCCAAGTAGTGTACGACATAAGACTGACCGACACGCCTTCATCCAGAACAGTGCCAGGTACTGCCTTATCACAGGCAAGTACTGTAATCTGGAAAGGCACATTGGATGGAAGGCGGAAAGCAGTCAGGTGACGCCAGTCGAAGGAAAAGTCTGAATTACTTGGTGGGGAAATCGTATGATTTCCCCTCTGCTCTAAAGGAACCGAAGAAAGACCATCTGAGTCAGCAGGGATAAGAGGATCGTTTTCGGACTCAGGAGAATCTGATGAGACGAGAAGAACATGATCATGATGCTCTTCTAGAACAGGGTGGTCAAGGGGTGGTGAACCCGAGTCGACACGCTCTCCGACCAATGGTTGGTCTGGAACAGGCTGGGCAGAGCCAGGTTCAGGAAGAGGAGGCTGGACAAGAGAGGAGTGTAAACCAATCTTGTGGTCAGCAGGAGGACGATCTGCAGCTGTAGAAAGACGCTGATATCCAGCGGGGAGTTGGGGTGAGGGAACCGCAAGACTTTCCAAAACAGTGGAGGCTTTATCCATGAGTGGACAAAGGTGAAGGGGATGATTGCCTTCACAAAGTCTGCAGGGGAATCGAATCTTCCCTTTTTCCTGACCACGCCCAACTGATGAGGTAACATCGCCGTGAGCTTCAGTGGACGATGAGGGACGGGCCGGATCGTGGGACCATACTTCTAAGACCCTGGGAATGCCAGGACAATCACGAAGAAGATGGTCCTCCTTGCATAATAGACAAGGAAACTTAACCTTCCGCGGAGGAGTGGGAAGGAGTCCGACTTCTGTTGTCCATGATGGAGCAACAGTTGTGCTTGTAGTCGTTATTGTGTTTGTAACCTCTCCCTTAGGAGACTTCTTCTTCTTAGTCTTCTTCTTCTTCTTCTTAGCCACCTGTTTACTTGAATCGAGACTTTCACCAAGAGAAGTACAAGAAGGAGACGTAGAAGTAGGTGTCGAAGGGGAGGGGTCCACCTTAGGTTCAACGTGATGTTGTGCAGGTGGAGGGACGGATGGAGTATCAGCCGACACAGTGGGACCACAAAGTTTGAAAATAACCAAACAGGCAACCCGATAGTTAGCCCCGGAAGGGATAACGTCGCCATGTAAAGAGCACCAGCATTCCCAGGAGAAGGGAAATGACCAGGATTCCCGTCAGGCAGGGAACTTGGGTTGGTGGACCCTGGAAAAGTTGCCATAGCAAAACGAAATCCTACTCAAGCTAGCGTACACAAGATCTAACCAGGTAATGTTATCGAGGCCAGATAAATTTTAAGACACTGAACTTGACCTTTTCATTTTTAAAAAGTCGAGAAAAGGACAAAAAGATGACTCTAGTCTCCTTCGATTGTTTAATGAGCACGAAGTGACAAGCTGCTCACTTACACCTTTTCTTTTAGAGAGTCTGAAAAGGATCAAAAGTGACTACTCTGGAAAACTAGGTAAAAGGTTGCCAAAAAATCCGGTAAAATGCTTATCACCTTGGCGATCAGATGAACACAAGGACTTCCCATACTGCAGTCAATCTTCCCGAATGCTGTGTTCAGTGCATTACGACTTGTAGGGCGGCAGACTCGGTTCCCATGGATCAAAGGTTGCAAGCCTATAGGGGTCTCCCAATATATACTCGACGGTACGTGGGAGCACAATCCGTTACTGGCACCTACCGTTTCACCGTGGAGGAATCACCCAACCACTCAACGATAAACTACCAGGTTTAAAGACGCCGGAACACGTCTCTAACCTAGACCTCTAGAATGTGAGTGTTACGTTTCAATGCGTTGTTAGGTTCATTGAATTCATTTTACGGTTTATCTTTGATTAAGTTTCAGTTTTCGGTCTTACCGTATGTGGTCTCTTGAAATGTCCTAAATGCAAACTATATGCGAAAATTGTATCGTTTCATTGAATGAACTCTATCTACAGAAGAGTTAAGAGTTTTATACAAACAAAACGATCACAAAGATCCTAATGCAGCTAATAACAAGAAATGAAAATATTTTTCTTTTTCTTTTTTAAAAGCAACAATTAACACAAAATGCTAATTAATAAAAAGCAAAAATCTTTTGTTTTTCTTTTCTTTTAAAATGGTATGATGCACTCAACATATTTCAAGAGATAATCACTCAACAGATAATTCACTCAAAGGAATCTAGAACCAATTCTGAAACGTGAAAAATGACCTATCAAAGCAAAGAAAACTCCAAGACCTTCAAAGAACCATGTAATCTAAGTTCGAATGAAGTCAAGCAAGAAATAAACAAGCTAAAAGTGAGGTACTTGCAGCATAGAATGCAAAAATTGTACAACTACCAGAGGAATGTGGAAAACAACCAACAAGCTGACTGGATCATCAAACCATAAACACCTAAGGGAGGCTCGACACACAAAGCCACTAGATGGCCTAGGGCTAGAAATGTGAAATCGGTAGAAGAAGGCAAACACCCAAAGGGTAATGGTAATCTATGCACAATTCACTTGAAAAGTGTGCAAACGTAATCTATGCACAAATGAGATTTCTAATTATACAAGTGTGATCTATGCAAAGATGAGAATTCTCAAACACAAGATGATTCTAATGTAATCTAAGAACCAGTCAAGTGCAAATCAAGAAAATTGGTTGATATTTCCAAAGATCAAAAAATAAAAATACTCAAAGGCGATTAACACTCAAGTAATGATCAAAGGAAATCAAATTAAGAATTTCTCAAAAGAGAGACTCAAAACCAGTCGAACAGGACTCCCACACACTCCATTAATTGAAAAGGATGTGGCAAGATACAAATCCAAGCTCAGAATGCTAGCAAACAAGCTAACTGAAAACGTTAACAAGTCTGGCGCGACTGTCAGACTGCAACTTGCGATATAAAAAGAATGGCGCGGGTTGTCTGATAGCAACAGGCGCCAACCAGCACGACTGTTAGAAGAAAAACCACGCTAATCAAGTTTGCCAGGCAAAAAAAACAAAACAGGTAGTTCCAGGCTTGGTTTTCAGTATCTAGAAAGGCCAGCAAGCAATAAACAGCAAGGAATTCAGCCCAGAAAGCTATTCAAGCCAGCAAACAAGAGAAAAATTGACATGTAAGGCAAGGTTGAAATTGTCCAGTTCGTAAACTAAACCGGAGATTGACTGAAGTGGCTTTGATCTACTTCACTACTGCATAGCAGTAGTGTTTCGAAGGCTATCTGGCCGTGCTTCAGACTCCGTCTACAGTTTACAAACCAAACAACACAAAAGCAAACAACAAGCTTCGTCCCCAGTGGAGTCGCCAAATTGTCGAACTGGTAAATCCCCTCTGCGGACAGAGGCGATCCCACTAGCCCAACACGGGTCTAGCAACAATCACACAACGCTACATGCAGGTTCCTAATTGCATAAATTAGAGATCGATCATGATGATCTACTTGGAATCCAACGCTAGTAGTTGTAGAAGAAACGTCGCTCCCGTTCCTTTGCTCTGGCTGGTCACAATCCCCACGCTCCTCGTGAAAAGACACCTGCACACGCAAAGAATGATACAAACACAAGCGTAAAATCCAGTATATGCAATTATATATCGGTCAGAAAAGATATAACTCAGATACCATTTAAAAGATACATGAGTGGAACCATAATGATAGTCGTCTATTAATAAGTAGAAATAGAGAAAGATTACAACCAAAGGTTCTGACGTTGAACCTCCTCTAACTGGGCAAGCAGCTAAATACGCCTTGCAAAGTGACCACTTCTCTCTCAATATTTTGGCAGCATAACCCCTCTATGCTTCTCAATTCTCACTATCACTCCAGCATTATCTTGGCACTCACAATAGCTCTAGCAAAAACTAGTTCTTTCAATGCAGGGGGACAATCATTTATAGATGGAGGAGGAGGGAGTATGCATTGTATCAGGACACCTACTGAAGATTAGCATTATCCCTGAATAGCCACTGAACTTAGTTGCATGGATAAAAAGGTGACACTCGACCACTTCCATGAGGATTTTTCCCTCAAATAACTCCATGAACAAAGAGGAAAAAACATGTGAGTGAGCGCTGGCTAAAAATCATAACCAAATTTAGGTGGCGCGGGCTTTGTTCTATGACAGAGCGTCCATGGACGCGCCCTCTTTTGAGTAATTGAGTCAGTGGCGCGGGTAAGACACTGTGAACCCGCACTAATGGAAAAAAAAAAGCATTTTCTAAGGATAATCTTCAAAAGGTGTCTTCAGGGAATATGAAGTTCAGATTTAGGGGAATACAATGCAAGTGTTTTCAAGTTGTGTCACTGGTCACAGGTCCCGAAAGGCGTCCTCCAATGTACGAAAACAAGGGTAACATGGACGGTGACCAACGGTGACAAATTACTGTGTAACACATTCCCAACAACAAATGGTCACACATACTCCTACCCCTTTGCAAGGAGGCATGAATGGTAATTTCCTATTAAAAAACCCATTGTTCCACAATCACATTTTCATGTGTGATGAGACAATGCTACTTTCTACATAAGTTAAGAATTATGAGACTCGTGATAGTAGTTCTTCTCATAGGTACCTAGTGATGCCAACCTGGCCTAATTGCCCTCTCTTGATAAATAAGCCAATGTAGATAGTACTAATCCTTCCTAAGGTTATGCCTCATCAGTCAACCCACAATCCTAAAGCATGAGATTCCCACCACTACAACATTGTGGAGGACTTGGCTTAGGAACCTTTGAAGGTCTTAGAAAGTTTCCACATGTAGTGCATAGCCTTTCTATCCATGATCGATGTGGTAGATCTCTTAGACTCAAGCATCTTTACAATTGACATGGACACAAGCCAATAAAGGCTTTCCCACCAAATTGCTTTCCAAATTATAGTAATAATTGATGGGAAGCATATCCATCGAACACTGGTCGATGAAAGCACATCTACCTGTATTATATTTATGCCATGCTATAAAAAGACTTGGTTATTTAGCAATCATGTAGTATACCACCATACTTCAAGTGTTCGATGGGCATATATTCCACCCTAAAGGAATTATTATTATACTACCCATAGTACTTGGTGGTAAAACTATCTTAGTTGAGGTTAAGGTCATCAATGATCTACTCAATTATAGTTTTCTTCTTGCACATAGTTGGTTCGACACCATGGTAGTTGTGATTTTCTTAGTATTTCACATCTTACGCTTTTTGCAAAATGGCAAGATTGTAGGAATTAATCGACTCACTTTCTACATGTCAGGTATTTGAACCAATGATAATACATCTATGTCATGTGTTTGACTCTTCCAAAAGCTACAAATGTGTTGTTGCATGGATGTTTATGTATTTTTCATTGATAGTAACATTCCCTAATACCCCACCATTCAACTCAAACACAAACGTCAATTCGTGCAGTAGAGATTTCCTATGTGGTTATCTAGTCTATCCCAGTAGTCCATAATTCCATTCTCTAATGGGATGAGGAGCTCGATCAATATTTTTATCCTCTAGGGTCATTGATTATCCAATTTCCTATGATGTATTTGATAACACAATGCCTTCATACAAGGTCATCTTAGAGGTCATGTTGATATAGATCTTCCTTGGGGTGAGCTTCAACATTAATCATCATTTCATCCTTGTTTGGAATAACTAGACGATGACATAAAAAACTTTAATTCCTCTAGATGTGGCGTGGTACCAATGCCTTATCATGTCGCATGATGTAGATTGGGATTTCTTATTGTCTTGAGTGTAGGATACTGCATGGAGTTGAAGCAATATATTTAGGGAGATTGTCATGCGGAAAGAGTTATTTTTGCTGACAAAACTAACCTCCCTAGGAGTCTAAGACTCTCTAGTGACAAACAAGACAATTAAGAGCAATCCTTCTCTAAATATACATTATCCTATGAGAAACCAAGTGTTTTTCGATCTTACCTTAGGTCCAACGCTTGTTGTAGCAGCCTAGCTTCGTTGATCCAGATGAGCTCCTCCTTCACTTTGAAACCTGCATACACTAACAATCAAACGATTACATAACACCTGAATATTCCATAAAACAAAGCATATTCAACATATAGACCAAGGAGTATATGAAACAATTCATTAACAACAAATCATTGAGAAGAATGGACTTATTTGTATTAAGGAAACAAAAAAGAAACCATTACAACCTGAGCCTTGGTGTTGTGCAAGTTCCTCCCAGGGTCCAGCAAGAGTTTTCCTCTACTTTGACAAGCTCACCCACTTCCAAATGAAACAAGAAAGGATGGTAATCTCTCCTCACAAGCTTACAATGGAAGTCCTAATTCCAGCAGCATCTACCCTTTGGAATGTTCAGCTTTCAACCTCCCCTCCCTTGGCCCAATGCCTGTATTTATAGTGTTCTAGAAGAAGTTATTCAGTTCCAACATCAATGGGATACTCCCTCTTTTGGATGGGGTAGCTCCTCTCTTGATGGGATAAGTTCCTCTATCATAGGGATGTATGAACCATCTCGAGGCGCTCAATACACGTCAAACACTCTTCTAGAAAGCTCTAGAAGTGACAAGATGGATGATAGGTATTTTGCGGTTGAATGTTTTGTTTACAGACCTCTTGAACACATAGCGACACAACAGATGGTTTGGTGACGAATGACTCAAAGTCGACTCCCATAACCCGGCTAAAAAAATGTCAATGATTTTGGTCAACTGTGAGGCAAGGGATTTCCCAACCCAGGTGAATGAATAAGTGTCGTGTTCAAGAGTGGTAGTAAGGTTTTTTCTAAGACAAAAGGATATCAAATAGGCTCATTCTTCTCATTTTCCCCCCACCATTTCTGGCAAGTACCTCTTTATTTTTTACAAGCTTGAGGAGGATAACATATGCTTGTTTGTAAGCTCATCCTTCGGATGAGTCCAACTTAGTTTTTGATGCGAACCCTAAGAAGGAGAGGTCCGTTCCTGTTTGTAATAGAACAGGTCCTTTACTGTGAAATTTTAACGAGTCCAGTATAGGAGAAACTCGACGTTTTTCATATTTAGAGAGTCTGAAAAACTTAGAAGACTCCAGATTGGACTTTTTCTTAAATTTGTGTCTCCTAAGCCGGAAAAAGTATAAAATAATACCTAGGAGAACCGCTTGATCTTGCGACCAAGGATATTTTCATAGTTAGTGTCTTTGACCTGAAAAGTAAAAAGCGATCAAAGACACGTCGTTTTATTTCCAATATCGAATTTGAAACGACAAAAATGCGGCAATCTTTTCCTGTTTTTACGGTCAGAAAAGGGCTATAAGGGGACCGTCTTTTAATTCCATTTTAACGAGTGTAAAAGAAACGCTCGGCAATCTTTTCAGTTTTTAGGAGTCAGAAAAGGCCTTAAAAGATGACTCTGATGTCTGTTTTGTGAAAAAGTGACAAGTTTCCTTGAAAGTCCCTTTGTCCTGCACAAAAGTGAAACATTACTCATACCTGTTTAAGATGGGCAAAAATGCATAAAAAAGACCTTTCATGGTGAAAAAAACAAATTTAATATTTATTTATCCAAAAAACCTATAAAAAGACCTTTTACCATGTCATTTTTATCATTTTATTGTTGAGGTAGAAAAAAGGGCTTTTGGCAAGAAACTTCCCGTGGAGATTGCGGAAAATCAGACCGTCGGAATCGAACGCCGTCACTTCCAGGTAATCCATAACATCCTCCTCTTCAATTTCATCTGTTTAGAATTTAATGTTAAGTCCGAGTTTGATTTTTTGGAGGCATAGGGGTTTTGGGATGCGCTCCTCGGGGTACGCAGGTGGCCCATGGGTAACCTGCGT
>APFE030050223.1:0-22146 GCA_000404065.3 Pinus taeda
TATAAGGTGTAGGACTACCTCCTCACCAAGTTTGGTGGGCATCCACCTAGATTTCATCCATAAATTTGAAAGTCCTATTCTTCACACTAAGAGGGAACCCTAGCAGGCTAATCGTTCAACTTGGGGACTGTTAGAGGGAAAATTTTGGTACTTTTTGAAGTAAATCTATCATTGCCTCCTCCCATTTACCTTAACTAGGATATTAACTATGTCTTGTGTTGTATCTCAACCCTAGGTTTCGTGTAGCCTTATTAGAAGATGTTTTTCATGGAAAGTATCTCTAGCCTCTCCCTAGGCTCGTACTTTTTTTTAACCTTTCCATTGAATGAGATACCTCACCACACTTCAAACCTACCACGAATGGACTCCTCCCATCGGTGAAAATCCTAGAAGAGCAGGGGAATTTGGTTGTTGAGACAGTGGGCCTTCATCCCAAGTGTTGTTGTGCCCTCTATCCTTTGCCTTGCGAGGTAGACCTTCACAAGGCCTGCTAGTTTGTGCAACAACATTTTTGGCGCCATTGCCAAGGAAGAAGTGAGTCTGCCTTCCCTATGAATCATTGAGGTGTTGATTCTTAAAATGACACTATAGGGATGTCATTTTAAAATGACACAAGTGTGTCAAAGGAGGGATGGAGGAACCCCACCTATATCATTTTTCGATAGGGTTAGTCTAAAATTAAGACCTACTAAATGGACATGATGTACCTTACGCCCTTTTTACTTTGGAAATATCTTAGGGGATCCTCATCCTACTTGTCAAGATCAGGAATAATTACCAATGTTTGGTGGATATAAACAAGAAGATCCTCAACAATACTTAGAGGCTTGTTTTAGGTTCTTGATTGGTAAAAGATTTGAGGAGGACGTGGTTATGAGATTCTTTGCTCGCATATTCACCAGTTATGCCCTTGAATGGTTTCATAACATCCAACACAAATCAATATCAACTCAGTGTGGCTTCCTCAATCTATTCATTAAAAGACACGCTGAAGAAAAAAGTGTTGTCAAGTTGTACGAAAACTTTATCCTAGTCAAGCTATGAGAAGATTAATCTATAGAAGACTTTAATTGCAGATTTAACATGTATGTCCAACTACTTCCAGAAAAGTTGAAACCTCCTACTGATTAGTAGAGTTGCCCAAGAGTAACGTTTGAGGACAATAGTGAGGTCACCACTCTAATGGAGGAGATTAATAATGAGACCCCTATTTTATGTCAAGGACAAATCCTCATATGTTCTATAATTGACAATCTATTAACGCAACCTAGCATGATGAAAAGGTCCCTAAATTAGTAGTGATCCTTCCATTATTATATATATGCCATTCAAATACCTTATATGCCATTCTATATACTATATACCGCTTAGATTATGGGATAAGACGTGAAAGAATTGTATTCTCTATTCAGGGTCTATCACAAACATCATGCCACTTATGATAATGAGAGGTTTAGATTTGAAAAAGACTAGAGGATACATGAATACGTGCACTATTGAATCTAAAAAGGAAGTTGTATGGGGTTGTGGCAAATCAAATAGTATCATTGGAAGGATACCCTGAGATAGAAACAACAATTAACATATTGATAGTAGATATCTCGATTGAATGGGGAATCCTTCATCTCAAAATTTTCTGAATCAATTAGAGGGACAAGTCACAAGCCATAATTCCCATGGGAGAGTATTCTTATGCAATATTGTATCGACAACCTTCCACTAGACCTTTCATTATTCTCCATGGGGATTCGGATGATGAGTTATTGGAAGAGGAATTTGGTGAATGGAAGATGTATATTGATGAGTCAAATCCTAATCCTGAAGTTGAAGGTACATACATGGACTAGGTATTTTGATGGAGCTTGTTCCAAAATTAGGGGCAGGAGCTGACATAGTTCTTATATCCTCATCTGCACTATTTTCACTCTAACTAGATTTTAAATGTACTAACAACATAGCCGAATACGAAGCTTTGAACCTAGGATGGGAGGTTGTGAAGTCTAAACAAATCCAAAAATTGATAGCCATTGAGGATTCTGATCTCATTTTCTCAGAAGTCAAAGGATTTTTCGACACTAAGAGAGAAGGTTTGATTCCCTACAGAGGAAGAGTGTTGAAGATAATTGAAAGCTTTAAATACTTCTCCATTAATGTTGTTCCTAGAAATGATAATCAATTGGCTAATACTTTGGTTATAGCCGCTTCTAGTGAACAAATCATTGATAGAGAGATTTTCAAATGTGGAAGGTGTGTGATTAATACCATGTGTTGTCTTGTTGTACCTGATTATTCTAAGTGTTAGTCTATGTTTGAGGATGATAAATAAAGAGTTGGTTTTATGCAAGGTGAAGAACAAGCGAGGAATAGAGAAAAGGATATTGATAGGGAAAGCCAATTTGACAGAAATATATAACCTGAATCATCAATGAAGTTCAAGATTCCTCTTATACTATTGATTTAAATCTAGGTTCCCCATCATCACCTCAAATAATCAAGATAGGAAAGAATCTCACCAGGCCGGAGAGTATGGAATTGGAGAAGATGTTACGTGAATTCAAATATGTTTTTGCCTAGTCTTATCAAGATTTGAAGGCATATAGTCTTGCGATCATCAAACAAACTATACTTCTTCCAGAAGGTGCAAACCATGTTAAGCAAAAGTTGAGAAGAATCAACCTAAAGCCGACCCCTTTGGTCAAAGAAGAACTCAAGAAGATGGTTGATGCTGGTACCATTTCCCTTATTAGGCATTCATCATGGGTATTCAATCCTGTGGCGACTGGATAGAAAATCAGGAACATTAGATTGTGCATTGATTTTTGGGATTTGAATCAAGTATCATTAAAGGATAATTACCCTTTCCCAAACATGGAAAACCTCTTGCAAAGGATAATGAGATCCCAAATGATGTCTTTCCTTGATGGATTCTCAGGTTATAAACTTATAACTAGGTAGTGTTAAGTGAGGAAGATCAACTTATAACTAGGTAGTGTTAAGTGAGGAAGATCAACTTATAACTAGGTAGTGTTAAGTGAGGAAGACCAACTAAAAACTAGGTAGTGTTAAGTGAGGCAGATCAACTAAAAACTACTTTCACCACTCCATGGGGAACCTATAAATATTTTAAGATGCCCTTTGGCTTAATTAATATTGGATCCACCTTTCAAAGGGCCATGGACTTTTCTTTCCAGAATTTGCTAGGAAAGATAATTGAGATTTATGAAGATGATCTAATGGTTGCCTATAAGGAGATATATGACCATTTCAAGCACCTTAGGAAAGTATTTGAAAATTTTCGGCAATACAATATCTCCCTTAACCCAAAGAAGTCCTTTTTTGGAGTAGATCAGGAAAAATTCTTAGGGCATGTTGTATCCAAGAATGAAATTAGTATAGACCAAGAAAGAATTGATGCTATTAAAAACATCTCAGCACCTAAAGACAAAAGATCATTATGATATTTCTTTGGCAAGATAAATTTCGTTAGACGATTTGTCCTAAACTTTGCTGAAGTGGTTAAGCCCATGAATCATTTGTTGAAGAAGGATGTGCCATATATTTGGAATGACCTTCAAGCCAAATCATTTACAGAAATAAAAGATAGAATAACTTCTACTCCTGTATTGATCAAACTTGACTATTCCAAAGACTTCATTATTTATTCGTTTGCATTTGAGGATACTATAGCTGGGGTATTAATACAAAAGGACAAGGAGGGTGATCAGAGATCGACAAAATTCATGAGCAAACCTTTAAGAGATGCTGGAACTAGGTACACTCTCACTGAGAAACAAGCATACGCCTTGGTGAAGTCACTGAAGTATTTTAGAATATACACGGGGTATAATAAGATACATGCATATGTTCCTTATCCTACTGTCAAATATGTGCTTACGCAAAGTGATTTCCTAGGATAAAGGGGGAAGTGGGCCTCAAAGATCCAAGAATATGATATGGAAATTTGCCCTAAGAAACTTGTTGGAGGTCAAGGCTTGACTCAAATGTTGATTGAGGTTAATGACAAAGCTATTCAAGAAGGTGAAAAAGAAAGAGTATGTGCTACCTTTATTGAACTCGAGCATGATGAATGGTATTCAGACATCATATATTATTTATGCAATCTAACCACTCCTCCATCCTAACCACAAGAAGTGGGCTCTCAGATTGAAAGTTGCCTAATATTGCTCGACCCAAGAGTGGTTGGGATGGATGAACCCTAATGGAATCTTCCTCCGATGTGTATGGAAGAATCAATTAACTTGGTTAAATAATTCCATGCAATATTTTGCGGTGGGCATTATGCTGCTAGGACCACTATGCATAAGATGTTAAAGCAACTAAATTGTAGCTTGATGACTTTAAATATAAAAATACACAAAGGTATTTATAAATAATATTTTATTAATATATATAAATGTAAAAGGATGATAAATGTTACAACGAGGGCTTGCTTATATACCTAGGCAGTGCCCTTTCATGAATGGGCATGTCCATTACGACATGCCTCTTCATTAACTAATCATTAATTAACTATAACTATGATTACTATTTATTTATTTATCTTCATGTTATTTTTATATTAAATATATTCGTAACATTGCCTCTCTCTTCAATTAGATTTGTCAAAGCTTAATTCACTATTAATTTTTTCATCGGTAATATTTTTTTCGAATCTAGGAGATCTAATCTTCAGTTTGCTAGGGTTTAGGAGGCTGTGGGTAAGTTGAAAAGTGGAGTTGATGGGGTATTGTAGTCAGAATAGTACCTAGCAAGGAAAGGCCAAGGAGGACGGAGTTGCTACCGAATATTTCTAGCCGAGAAATTCAGATCAATGGTGCAGCTACACTAATGATTGGAGTGGGGGCATCTCGACATTAGCAGAAGGGTTTCCAAGAGGGAAATCGAAGCTCAGAGGGAGTCACACCAAGAACTTCCAGGAGGGAAGTATAGGAGTAGCGAGATGGTAGTGAACGGGGTAAGAGACCAGGACAGACTGGATGGTGCCTCAAACTTTGTAGTCTGGAAGGCTAGAATCCTATCCGTTCTAGACAGGGATCATGTCAAGCACTTCACCTTGAAGACGATAGCTATCCCAGTTGACCCAATTGATAACGACAAGTACGAGGAGGCAATGGCGAGGGCCAAGAGCATCATTCTTGACGGGGTCAAGGACCATGTAGTACCACATATTTTCGAAAAGGAAACAACAAATGAGATGTGGGAGGCCCTAAAGAAATTGTACCAACATACTTCTGTGCAGAGAAGGATGTTACTAGAAAATCAACTGCGATCATACCAAATGCAGAAGGGAGAACAGATTGACCCCTTCCTCGGTCGATTGAAGGAGATCCGGGATCAGCTGACTTCCATAGGGGCCACGCCGTATCAAGAATTGATGGTGAGAACAACCCTAAACACAATCTTAGAAGAATGGGAGGTGTTTGTCCAGAGCATATTGGGCAGGGCGGCCCTTCCAGATTGGGAGGAAATGTGGGCTCTTCTTCGCCAAGAAGAGAATAGAAGGCTGAGCAAGGCAGGATGCAGTGACAAGGGGATCAAAATCAAGAAGGAGGAGGTGGATGCTACCCTAGGATCTGAGGGAAAGCGGGAGAAACAGAAGAAGAAGGACCTCTCTAAGGTCAAATGCTTCCACTATGGGGAGTTGGGTCAGTATGCGACCCAGTGTCCAAGGAAGAAGAGCAAGGGAGAGACCTCTGAGACCAAGGTTGCACCAGCAAGAGCAGAGAAGGAAGTGGAGACAGACGATGATTGTGCCATAAGTGCTCACACGCCACTTGAGCAGAATTGGGGAGACATCGAGTTGTAGTTAGACGGACGATAGGTGATGAGGGGCAGGATCCTCGAGGTACCTAGCCTCTTGGATTAGACCTTGCTACAGGAGGCCCGAAGAGGAGTAGCAGTACTGGCGGATGTCAGTAGAGACGGATGCAGATGGAGCAACAGAGGGAGATACAATGCAAGATTCCCAGGACAACGTGAGGCAGCAATGTGAGAAGCACAGGAGTGTTGCACTCGTGGAAGATGGCATAGAGAGGTGTGCAATGGTGCGAGATGCATGGAATAGTTGCAGTTGCGCAGAGGTCAGAGAGGGAGCACTTGTCAACGATAGAGGGAGCTTCAGCATTATGGGTGTCTCTAGCCTGACGGAGATGTCAGAGTTGGGAGATCAGTTACTTACTTCTCAGTAACTGAGTTGTAGTGAAGTAGTTAGCAATGGTAGTGCTATGGGCAACACAATACAACATGATGAGAGGGGTTGCAGTAGTGGCAGTGGCAGGGCCATGGGCAGCAACACGGATGCAGAGGGAGCTGTTGTACGGATGCAGCAGTGGCAGTGGCAGGGGTTGCAGCAGTGGCAGTGGCAGGGAGCCTACTGAGCTCTGCTTTGCTATGCTCTACTCTACTGAGCTCTGCTCTGCTCAACTCAGCTCTACTCTATTGAACCATGAAGAATAAGAATTGATCGAGAATGTCTCATACCATTATCTACTAACCCGAAGTCAGTTCCATATGAAGAGAGTGTGTCATACCACTCTTACTGATCCCAAATCAGTTTCAAGAGAGTGAGTCATATCACTCTTACTGACCCGAAGTCAGTGTTATTGATCCCAGATCAATATCACAAGAGTGTCTCAAACCACTCATACTGATCCCAGATCAGTGGAGGTCATCCTAGCATAGGGAGTACGATAGATACAACGATGCATCCATGGATAGTACTACTATGGTCCCTAACCCCATTGCCCTGTTCATTGTCCAGATGAGAGGTACTTCCCATGAGTCCCAGACTGCATGGGTAGTATGCCTCGATAGAAGAACCACTCATCCTGTCCATAAGTCGCCTCAGGTTATCACAGGGGAAGGTTGAACCATTCACCCTGTACGCAGCGCACCATTAGGGGAGGGTGAGTCACCCTATGGTCACTTGTTGCTCCAAGAACCCCAAGCCCCCCATAGCTCCCAAAGTTCAATGCATGCATCATGCAAGTTCCTCATAAGAGGGTCTCTCAATGACTCCAAGTCGTTTGGGAAAGTTACAAATTTGACCTTTCCTCGTGGCTTTGACAGAATGTCTGCGACGTGGACATAAGTCTCAATGTGATGAAGCCTCCTCACTCATCAACGTACCATATCCCAGAAAAGGTAATATCTGATGTCTATATGCTGGAGCAATCATGGAATACAGGATTCCTCAATGATCGAATCCCTGCCTGGTTGACACAGAAGATCACGGTGGTATCCATCATGGTTACAAATAGCTCACTCAGGAGCTTCCGTAACCAGGCAACTTCACACAAGGTCATAGTCGTAGCTATGTATTCGGTCTCAGTGATGCTCAAATCAACTGTCTTCCACTTCCTGCTCATCTAGGATATCGAGTAGACCCCAAAGAGAATTAGCACTCGGAAGTGCTCTTGAGATCCTCGACAATGCCTGCCCAATTAGTATTCGAATAACCATGCAGCGTCATATGTCCGGCAGCGTATCTCAATCCATGAGAGATTGTGCCCCGAAAATATCTCAAATGATTTTTTGGCACTAATCCAGAGAGGCTCAACCATAAATGATCTCACCATGCTAACTGCAAAACATATGTTTGGTTGGAAGTTCCCTAAGAACATCAACACGAATGAGTTTTATGAAACTCAGAGGCATTTCCCAAATCTGGTCCGGCATCACTACCACATAACGTCTGAAAGTTAAGTTCCATCGAGGTAGTCACGGACTTGTAGTTTACCATTCCAAATCGGGAATCCAACTCCCTCTTACTTGAGAAGGTCTACACCTGTCAGAAAGAGGTCGTCCTCATAAGGTGCCAGTATGAGAGGTCTATCATCCACAACCTTCAAGCAATGGTTTTGATTGACTTCACTCGTAGTAAATCTCATCTTCATTAGACAGCTATCAGTCCTTTCATATTAAGCCTGGGGTGTTTTGCTTCAATCCATAGAGGGCCTTCTTCCACCTGCATACATGAGATTCACGAACATGAATCTCAAACCCCTCGAGTTGTTCCAAACTGTGGACCTGCTACATGAGGGGAATGATCCCCTTATAAGATTTTCCTTCGGTACATCTCAGACATGTACCTTCATGCTCTTTTTGAATTCAGGCATCCCTGTCCCTATTTGACTCATATCGAGTAGGGCCACATAAAGTAGACGAGATGTGTCAACTGACATGGTCCCTGATGGACTTCTTGCAACTTGATACAAATTTCCAACCTTGAAACCATGAGTAAAAGCATCTTTGAAAATTTCATTTTCAAACACGTACCATTCCATAGATGAATGCCACCCTAAAACCATTGACTTCCATTGCCGAAAGAGATTCTCTTAAATCAATCGAGTTACCCTCATTCAATTGAGGGGTAACATTCCCTACACCCTTTTTGGGATAGGTGGCATCGGCTCCAAGTATAATCCCACGATTGTTTTCATCTCTACTAAATTAGAGAGATCACCCTTCTATCCGATGAAGTGCCTTGAAGCACTAGAATCAATAAGCCAGATTCCTACAAAATCTGAAGGAGAGGACCAATACAAGATAACGCTTCTTTATCTTATCAGAAACAAGATTTGATTCTTCATACCTGGGGTTCCTTGCTTTCTTTGAAGAGTCGGTCGTTTCCTTGATGACTTGCATTACCTGTCATTCCTCCGATCATTGAAGATGTCCCTGGAATGATTGTTATCTTCATCAAGAGATGTGTCCTTGCCATTCAGACACTCCTTTGCATAATGGCCGAACTTATTACAAACAAGTCATCTGCCTTTCTTTCCACCCTTAGATCCAGTTGAGATCAGTTGAAGACATGCTGCTTCCACTCATTCTCCAAGGTGACTCCTTCACCTATCATTGTGTTGCGTCTCGTCATCATGCTACTCCTCCCCTTGTTGCACCATGTTGCACCCATCATCACAATGTTGGACCTAATGACCACATCATACTGCAAAACCTTATGCTGCCCTGTTGTCCCATGTGCCATTGTTGCACCATGTTAGCCACTGCTGTCCTATGTACCATACTGCTGCCCCACTATTAGTGACATAGCCATTCCATGTTAGCTTGTTGTCCGATTGTTTTGCTGCTATCCCGTAACAGCTTGCTATACCTTGCTGTTGTCCCAATAGCCTTGCCGTACCTTGTTGTTGTCCCAATAGCCTTGCCATACCTTGCTGCTGTCCCATGTGTCTTAGCAGCACCATGTAGCCCAACTGTCCCATTTACTAGCACTGTTGTCCCTTCAACACTGTTGTTTCAAGGTTGCCTACACTATTGCTTATATTGTGACTGGTTAAGGTCTCTAGCAGACCTCACACACCTATCTATCAGTCCACAAACAACCCTCAACGATTGTAACAAACCTTCATAGTACACCTCCCCTAGCAAGCTGTTGTTCTGGGCATGTTTGAGCCCTCAAACTCTCCACGTTGTCCCTGTTTTGAGGTGGTAGGGACTGCGGCCTACTACAGTCCCACGCTGTCACCTACAACCCACTCAAAACAATCTTCCCTTACCTTTTCGCTGCCCCAAACATACCTGCGTTCATCCTTCTTCAAATCGGCCTCCAAGCTCAACTCCTCGGCCCTCTAACATCAGCTCGGTTAGCCGTTATCTCCCTCGTTGTCCTAGCCTTCTTGTTGCGGCTTCCATATAGTTACCTTTCTCCCTTAGCCGATCTCCTTGGGCTCTTTTGATGAGCTCTTGTGATGCTTGCTTGGACTGCGGCTAGGGCTGCTTTCTTAGGACTGCATTAGGGATGCCTTAGGATAGCGTTAGGGCTGCCTTCTAGGACTGCATTAGGGCTGCCTTCTAGGACTACGTTAGGGTTGCCTTAGGATAGTGTTATGGATCTCTTCTAGGACTGCGTTAGCGCTACCTTCTTTTCCTCCAACGTATAGGGATTCCACTCCTAGATTTGTCTTCCACTAAAACCCAAGACAAGTGGAGAGAAATAAAGATAGAAGTGTGTGTGAAATGACTTTCAAGTCATCTCCTTTTATACCAAAACGTTGAGCACATATGGGGTTTATTTGGTTGTTGGCTGACTTTGACGAATTGTCTTATAACACAAATAAATTCATAACTCCATGAATACTTATAGGAATCGTATGATCTTTAGATCAATCCTACACCTCCCGATGAGAGGAATCCAAGAAAAATATCATTTGCCATAAATAAGATGACCCACATGGAGTTTGGCCCTAGTTGCCAATTTTAACACTCCCGCTCAACTAGGGAGAACTCCATCCGCTGATCCATCTGTCCAATTGTACTATCTCTGCCATTAGTGCCCTGCACTGCTCTGCTCTGTTCTACTCTACTAAGCTCTGCTCTGCTCTACTGAGCTCTGCTTTGCTCTTCTCTGCTGAGCTCTGCTCAACTCATCTCTACTCTGTTGAACCATGAAGAAGAAGAATTGATCGAGAATGTCTCATACCATTCTCTACTGACTCGAAGTCAGTTCCATATGAAGAGAGTGTGTCATACCACTCTTACTGATCCCAGATCAGTTCCAAGAGAGTGAGTCATATCACTCTTACTGACCCGAAGTCAGTTTTATTGATCCCAGATCAATATCACAAGAGAGAGTCTCAAACCACTCATACTGATCCCTGATCAATTTCATTGATCCCAGACCAGTGGAGGTCATCCTAGCATAGGGAATACGATAGATACAATGATGCGTCCATCGATAGTACAACTATGGTCCCTAACCCCATTTCCCTGCTCATTGGCCAGATGAGAGGTACTTCCCATGAGTCCCAGACTGCATGGGTAGGATGCATCGACGGGAGAATCACTCATCCTGTCCATAAGTTGCCTTGGGGCATCACAGGGGAAGGCTGAACCATTCACCCTGTACACAACACACCATTAGGGGAGGGTGAGTCGCCTTATGGTCGCTTGTTGCTCCAAGAACCCCAAGCCCCCCAGAGCTCCCAGAGCTCAATGCATGCATCATACAAGTTCCTCATAAGAGGGTCTCTCAACGACTCCAAGTCGTTCGAGAAAGTCACAAATTTGACCTTTCCCCGGTGCTTTGACAGAAAGTCTGCGACCTGTACATCAGTCTCAATGCGATGAAGCCTCCTCGCTCATCGACGTACCATATCCCAGCTAAGGTAGTATGTGATGTCTATATGCTGGAGCAATCATGGAATACGAAATTCCTGAATGATCGAATCCCTCCCTGGTTGACACAAAAGATCACGGTAGTATCCATCATGTGTACAAACAACTCACTGAAGAGCTTCCACAACCAAGCAACTTCACACGAGGTCATACTCGTAGCTATGTATTCGGTCTTAGCGGTGCTCAAAGCAATTGTCTTCCGCTTCCTGCTCATCCAGGATATCGAGTAGAACCCAAAGAGAATCAACACTCGAAAGTGCTCTTGAGAACCTCGACACTGCCTGCCCAATCAGCATTCGAATAACCATGCAGCTTCATATTTCCGTCAGTGTAGCTCAATCCATGAGAGATTGTGCCCCGAAGATATCTCAAATGATTTTTTGGCACTAATCCAGAGAGGCTCAACCATATATGAGCTCATCATGCTAACTGCAAAACATATGTTCAGTCAGAATTTCCCCAAGAACATCAACGCGAATGAGTTTTATGAAACTCAGAGGCATTTCCCAAATCTGGTCCGGCATCACTACCACATAACGTCTGAAGGTTAAGTTCCATTGAGATAGTCACGGGCTTGCAGTTTACCATTCCAAATCTGGAATCCAACTCCCTCTTACTTGACAGGGTCTGAACCTGTCAGAAAGAGGTCGTCCTCATAAGGTGTTAGTATGAGAGGTCTATCATCCACAACCTTCAAGCAATGGTTTGGATCGGCTTCACTCCTAGTGAATCGCAACTTCATCAAATAGCTATCAATCCTCTCATATTAAGCCGGGGGTGTTTTGCTTCCAGCCATAAAGGGCCTTCTTCCACCTGCGTACATGAGATTCCTGATCATGAATCTCAAACCCCTAGGGTTGTTCCAAAAATGTGGACCTGCTACATGAGGGGAATGATCCCCTTGTAAGATTTTCCTTCGATACATCTCAAACATGTACCTTCATGCTCTTTTTGAATTCAGGTATCCCTGTCACCATCTGACTCATATCGAGTAGGGCCACATAAAGTAGACCAGATGTGTCAACTGACATGGTCCCCAATGGACTTCTTGCAACTTGATACAAATTGCTAACCCTGAAACCATGAGTAAAAGCATCTTTGAAAATTTCATTTTCAAACACGTACCTTTCCATCGATGAATGCCACCCTGAAACCTTTGACTTCCATTGCCGAAATGGACACCAAGTTCTTCTTGCGATCAGGTACATAAAGAGAGTCTCGTAAATGAATCGAGTTACCCTCATTCAATTGAGGGGTAACATTCCCTACACACTTTCCGAGATAGGTGGCATCGGCTCCAAGTATAATCCCATGATTGTTTCCATCTCTACTAAATTAGAGATATCACCCTTCTATCCGATGAAGTGCCTTGAAGCACTACAATCAATAAGCCATATTCCCACAGAATATGAAGAAGAGGGCCAATACAAGATAATGCTTCTTTATCTTATCAGAAACAACATTTGATTCTTCATACCTAGGGTTCCTTGCTTTCTTTGAAGAGTCGGTCGTTTCCTTGATGACCTGCATTACCTGTCATTCCTCTTATCATTGAAGATGTCCCTGGAATGATTGTTATCTTCATCAAGAGATGTGTCCTTGCCATTTGCACACTCCTTCGCATAATGGCCAAACTTATTACAAACAAGGCATCTGTCTTTCTTTCCACCCATAGATCTAGACTTCCCATTGAAGTGATCTATAGGTCAGCCATCAGAAGCTTCCGTTGTGCCATTCTGATAATTTTCTCTGATTTGACTTCACCCTTGGCGAATTTGAAGAGGGATGAGGAATCCATTGATCCTTTTGTCCTTTCCCAATTGGCTTCGGTGATTGTTCTTTCACTCTTGCTTGGGCTTTTTTTTCACCTATGCCATATTAATTTTAGGTATGTTCTATGCTTAGAGCAATTTATTTCAATTTTCACAGTTAGCTCAATATCCTTTCCAAATTAGCAATCACATTAGCATTAAAGTAAATTGCAGATAGAATATAAACATAAATCAAAAAAGACAAGCCAAGACAAGAGGACACAAGATGTGGTGCTAGCTAGGGACAAACCCCAATGTGGGGAAACCCTTGATCAATTCTTCTTATATGTTCTTCAATAGTTCAGCAGAGAGAGAGAGAGATACATTTACAACAACAGTCAACATTTTGACTTATATAGATAAGAGCATAGATCATCTCTAAGAAGATGATACATGAGATCAGTTGAAGACATGCTGCTTCAATTGATTCTCCAAGGTGACTCTTTCAGCTATCATTGTGCTGCATCTCGTCATCATGCTACACCATACTGCACCCATCATCACAATGTTGGACCTCATGACTGTGCTGTACACATCATACTGCTACACCCTATGCTGCATTGTTGTCCCATGTGCCATTGTTGCACCTGCTAGCCACTATTATCCTATGTGGCATACTGTTGTCCCACTATTAGTGACATAGCCATTCCATGTTAGCTTGTTGTCCCATTGTTTTGATGTTGTCCCATCATAGCTTGCTATACCTTGTTGTTGTCCCATCATAGCAAAGTAGCCATTCCATGTTAGCTTGTTGTCCCATCATAGCTTGCTATACTTTGCTGCTCTCCCAATAGCCTTGTTGATGCCCCATGTGTCTTAGTAGCACCATGAAGCCCAGTTGTCCCATTTACTAGCATTGTTGTCCCTTCAACACTATTGTTCCAAGTTTGCCTACACTGTTGCTTATATTGTGACTAGTTAGGGTATGTGGCAGACCTCACACACCTATCTATCAGTCCATAAACAACCCTCAAGGATTGCAACACACCTTCATAGTACACCTCCCCTAGCACGTTGTTGTTTTGGGCATGTTTGAGCCCTCAAACTCTCCATGTTGTCCCTGTTTTGAGGTGGTAGGGATTGCGGCCTACCACAATACCACGCTGTCACCTACAACCCACTTAAAACATTCTTCCCTTACCTTTTCGCTACCCCAAACATACCTGCGTTCATCCTTCTTCAACTCAGCCTCCAAGCTTAGCTCCTCGGCCCTCTAATAGCATCTCGGTTAGCCCATATCTCCCACGCTGTCCTAGCTTTCTTGCTACGGCTTCCATATAGTTGCCTTTCTCCCTTAGCCGAGTTCCTTGGGCTCCTTTGATGAGCTCTTGTTATGCTTGTTTGGACAGTGGCTAGGGTTGCTTTCTTAGGACTGCGTTAGGGTTGCCTTAATTTAGTGTTAGGGTTTCCTTAGGATAGCGTTAGGGCTGCCTTCTAGGACTGCGTAGCGTTAGGTCTACCTTCTAGGACTGCGTTAGGGCTGCCTTAGGATAGCGTTAGGGCTGTCTTCTAGGAATGCGTTAGGGCTGCCTTCTTTTCCTCCAACGTCTAGGGCTTCCACTCCTAGATTTCTCTTCCACTAGAACCCAAGACAAGTGGAGAGAACTCAAGATAGAAGTGTGTGTGAAATGACTCTCAAGTCATCTCCTTTTATATGAAAACGTTGAGCACATGTGGGGTTTATTTGGTTGTTGGCCGACCTTGACGAATTGTCTTATAACACAAATAAATTCATAACTCCATGAATACTTATCGGAATCGGATGATCCTTAGATCAATCCTACACCTCTCAATGAGAGGGATCCAAGAAAAATATCAGCTGCCATAAATAAGATGGCCCACATGGAGTTTGGCCCTAGTTTCCAATTTTAACACTCCCTCCCAACTAAGGAGAACTCAATCCATTGATCCGTCTGTCCGATTGTACTATCTCTGCCATCAATGCCTTGCACTGCTCTGTTCTCTCTGCTGCTACTGCTCTACTGAGCTAAGCTCTGCTCTGCTGAGCCATGAAGAAGAAGAATTGATCGAGAATGTCTCGTACCATTCTCTACCGACCCGAAGTCAGTTCCATATGAAGAGAGTGTGTCATACAACTCTTACTGATCCCAGCTCAGTTCCAAGAGAGTGAGTCATATCACTCTTACTAACCTGAAGTCAGTTTTATTGATCCCAGATCAATATCACAAGAGAGTGTCTCAAACCCCTCATACTGATCCCATATCAGTTTCATTGATCCCAGATCAATGGAGGTCATCCTAGCATAGGGAGTACGGTAGATACAACGATGCGTCCATCGTTAGTACTATTATGGTCCCTAACCCCATTTCCCTGCTCATTGGCCAGATGAGAGGTGCTTCCCATGAGTCCCAGACTGTATGGGTAGGATGCCTCGACAGGAGAGCCACTCATCCTGTCCATAAGTCGCCTCCGGGTATCACAGGGGAAGGCTGAACCATTCACAGTGTACACAGCGCACCATGAGGGGAGGGTGAGTTGCCCTATGGTCGCTTGTTGCTCCAAGAACCCCAAGCCCCCCAGAGCTCCCAGAGCTCAATGCATGCATCATGCAAGTTCCTCATAAGTGGGTCTCTCAACGACTCCAAGTCGTTTGGGAAAGTCACAAATTTGACCTTTCCCTGGGGCTTTGACAGAATGTTTGCGACCTGTATATCAGTCTAAATTCGATGAAGCTTCCTCGCTCATCTACGTATCATATCCTAGATAAGGTAGTATCTGATGTTTATAAGTTGGAGAAATCATGGAATATGGGATTCCTCAATGATCGAATCCCTCCCTAGTTGACACAGAATATCACGGTGGTATCCATCATGTGTATAAACAGCTCACTGAAGAGCTTCTGCAACTAGGCAGCTTCACACAAGGTCATAATCGTAGCTATGTATTTGGTCTCAGCGGTGCTCAAAGCAACCGTCTTCCACTTCCTGCTCATTTAGGATATCGAGCATAATCCAAAGAGAATCAGCACTCGGAAGTGCTCTTGAGATCCTCCACATTGACTATCCAGCCAACATTCGAATAACCATGCAACTTCATATTTCCGGCAGTGTATCTCAATCCATGAGAGATTGTACCCCGAAGATATCTCAAATGATTTTTTGGCACTAATCTAGAGAGGATCAACCATATATGAGGTCATCATGCTAACTGCAAAACATCTGTTCGATCGGAAGTTCCCCAAGAACATCAACACAAATGAGTTTTATGAAACTTAGAGGCATTTCCCAAATCTGGTCTGTCATCACTATCACATAACGTTTGAAATTTAAGTTCCATCGAGGTAGTCACGGGCTTGCAGTTTACCATTCCAAATCTGGAATCAAACTCCGTGCACCTGTCAAAAAGAGGTTGTCCTCATAAGGTGCCCGTATGAGAGGTCTATCATCCACAACCTTCAAGCAATGGTTTGGATCAGCTTCACTCCTAGTGAATCTCAGCTTCATCAGACAGCTATCAATCCTCTCATATTAAGCCCGGGGTGTTTTGCTTTTAGCCATAGAGGGATTTCTTCCACTTGCATACATGAGATTCCCGGTCATGAATCTCAAACCCCTCGGGTTGTTCCAAATCTGTGGACCTACTACATGAGGGGAATGATCCCCTTGTAAGATTTTCCTTCGGTACATCTCAAACATGTAACTTTAGGTATCCCTGTCACCATCTGACTCATATCGAGTAGGGCCCCATAAAGTAGACGAGATGTGTCAACTGACACGGTTGCCAATGGACTTCTTGCAACTTGATACAAATTTCCAACCTTGAACCATGAGTAAAAGCATCTTTGAAAATTTCATTTTCAAACACGTACCTTTCCATCGATGAATGCCACCCTGAAACCTTTGACTTCCATTGCCAAAATGGACACCAAGTTCTTCTTGCAATCAAGTACATAAAGAGATTGTCGTAAATGAATCAACTTACCCTCATTCAATTGAAGAGTAACATTCCCTACACCCTTTCCAAGATAGGTGGCATTAACTCCAAGTAATCCCACGATTGTTTCCATCTCTACTTAATTAGAGAGATCACCCTTCTATCCAATGAAGTGCCTTGAAGCACTACAATCAATAAGCCAGATTCCCACAGAATCTGAAGGAGAGGGCCAATACAAGATAACACTTCTTTATCTTATCAAAAACAACATTTGATTCTTCATACCTGGGGTTCCTTGCTTTCTTTGAAGAGTCGGTTGTTTCCTTGATGACCTGCATTACCATGCTGCACCCATCATTACAATGTTGGACCTCATGACCATGGTGTACACATCATACTGCCGCACCTTATGTTGCTCTGTTGTCCCATGTGCCATTGTTGCACCATGCTAGCCACTCTTGTCCTATGTGGCATACTGTTGTCCCACTATTAGTGACATGGCCATTCCATGTTAGCTTGTTGTCCCATTGTTTTGCTGCTGTCCCATCACAACTTGCTATACCTTGCTGCTCTCTCAATAGCCTTGCCATACCTTGCTACTGTCCCATGTGTCTTAGCAGCACCATGTAGCCCAACTGTCCCATTTACTAGCATTGTTGTCCCTTCAACACTATTGTTCCAAGTTTGCCTACATTGTTGCTTATATTGTGAATGGTTAGGGTATGTGGCAGACCTCACACACCTATCTATCAGTCCACAAACAACCCTCAAGGATTGCAACACACCTTCATAGTACACCTCCCCTAGAACGCTATTGTTTTGGGCATGTTTGAGCCCTCAAACTCTCCACGTTGTCCCTGTTTTGAGGTGGTAGGGACTGCGGCCTACCACAGTCCCACGCTGTCACCTATAGCCCACTCATAACAGTCTTCCCTTACCTTTTTGCTGCCCCAAGCATACCTGCGTTCATCCTTCTTCAACTTGGCCTCCAAGCTCAGCTCCTTGGCCCTCTAACAGCAGCTCGGTTAGCCCTTATCTCCCTCGGTGTCCTAGCCTTCCTGTTGCAGTTTCCATATAGTTACCTTTCTCCCTTAGCCGAGTTCCTTGGGCTCCTTTGATGGGCTCTTATGATGCTTGCTTGGACTTCGGCTAGGGCTGCTTTCTTAGGATTGCATTAGGGCTGCCTTAGGTTAGTGTTAGGGCTGCCTTCTAGGATTGCGTTAGGGCTGCCTTAGGATAGCGTTAGGACTGTTTTCTAGCACTGGGTTAGGGCTGCCTTCTTTTCCTGCAACGTCTAGGGCTTCCACTCCTAGATTTCTCTTCCACTAAAACCCAAGACAAGTGGAGAGAAATCAAGATAGAAGTGTGTGTGAAATGACTCTCAAGTCATCTCTTTTTATACTAAAACATTGAGCACATGTGGGGTTTATTTGGTTGTTGGCCAACCTTGACGAATTGTCTTATAACACAAATAAATTCATAACTCCATGAATACTTATTGGAATCGGATGATCTTTAGATCAATCCTACACCTCTCGATGAAAGGGATCCAAGAAAAATATCAGTGGTCATAAATAAGATGACCCACATGGAGTTTGGCCCTAGTTGCCAATTTTAACAATTAACAATGCACAACTCAAACTCTATTTATTAAAGTGTAACATAATTCAATTTTATCAGTTTTGGACAGGTTTTTCTCTTGATAAACATAATGAAACATAATGATATAAGTGAAATTTTGACATTTAAATCAAATATTTTGGAGCGAAGTGTTGTACATTACACTTACTAGAATGATAACAATAGCTTAAGATAATAACATATTAACCACTAATTATTGAACTTAGGAGCTCAAGTGCATAGGGTATCTTCAGTTCAGAACCACATACTTTGGAGAACTTGGAAGAGGGTTCTAGATCTATGCTTAAATTATAAGGATGGTCACACCATTCATATCGGTGGTGTCAAAATTCCTTTGGATGTTGGCAATATATATATATATATATATATAGATTTATTGTACAGAGTATTAATTTTTTACACTTGAATTATAGGGTTTAAATTTTAAAGTTTGAATTATAGATTTTGATCTGAACTTCCTTTTCCTATGGGGAAAATTTGCTTTGTAATCCGAAAACTTAACCTCCAATTATTTGTTGCGTACACCGGTCTCAATATATGAGGTTTGTATAACTACAAATTCTCATTATGAAGCGTGGAAATTTGGGTTTTGAATTGACATTACAAGTGTATTAGAATTTGACTTTAAAAAAAGTGCTAATTCCCACGACAATTGATAAATAAATAAATATAATGGCAGTATACATCTCTATATTCCTTGTAGACTTAGAATTTTAAGTGCCAGGATTTAATTTAAATACTACTAAGGGAAATTATTTAAAGACTAAAATATTTAGAGTGAAATAATAATAAATTACAAGCTAGTTGAGGTCAAACTATATCACTTTGGATATGTGAAAGCTAACTCCCATTGAAATGTTTAATATGTATATATAGATTTAATTATTAAACTTGCAACCATATTTTTTACAGCTAGATACTAATAATTGTACAATTCAAAATAATCACAATAATCACAATATTCACACATTCTTTTTCTCTTTTTTTTTTTACAAATTTATTAAATAAATCTAATTGTGCATTAATGTATAGTTCATTAAGTCATAAGAAAGGATTTCAATAGTTCACTGATCAAAAATCAAGGATTTATACATATTACATTTACAAAACCAATAAAATATAGTTACAAATTATTGTGACGTCGAATATCCAAGTCGATGTTGCAACGCGATTATGGAGTTTTTGCATCAATGTTGGTGAAGTATTTTTGTCTACCTAGTCCTTGGAACTCATTCGAATATCATCAACTCACTAGTGAACCTACTTTCTTGCTCCTTGTGTACTCTTCTCCGCGGACCCTCGAACTACAATGAGGCAATACCGAAGATGGGTACACTAGCAGAGTGAAAGTCAGCTCTCAAGTCATGAAGTTCCCACTCAATAGAACTTCACTCCCAACAAACTCACAATAGATCGTTTACTAGTCACTCAAAAACAAAGTAGCATTAGGACATCCATCCAACAATAGGATGCAAAAATCTATGTTTTCCATAGAAGGTTTTGGTAGTGTCACTTGCCTCTTCACTTGAAAAAGAGTATTTTATTTAATTCAACATTTTGATTATTCACCCATCTAAGCGTCATAATTTTAACAAGGTTCTCATAAAATTATTTTTCGTATTTTCTTTAGAAAGGGCTAGTTTCCCTCACCTACACATGCTTCCCTATTTCTTCTCTTAATTATTCCTTGATTCCACTCCCTATTTTGGTGTTTAAGTGTTTGGTAAACTAGAGTCAACAAGTAGGTATCAAATTCTTGCCCCAAACTACCCCCTAATTTTTCACAATTATCTTAGTTGGAGATTTTGATTTATGCTTTAAACACATCAACATTTTTTCATAAATTTAGTTTTCCCCATTTTTAAATTAGTCATTTTTCATTTTATGCACTTTTCCCTTTTCCTTATTGAAATTATGTATCACTCATTTATTTGTCCCTATTTTCCAATTCAAAATTTACTTCTCCCCCATATTTTCACATATTTTTAAATGTTCTACGATTATTTTTCTATGGATATTCTCCTAAGTGTCAGGATGATTAGAGGGAATGTTTCATTTATCTTTAATTTTAGCTCTAGAATTTTTTCTCTATTTTCCCATCCCCAAACTTTAACCTTTCAATTGCGATTAAATTTAACAATCCCTTATTTTGGTCTTATTTCTTTTAGTGTTTGATTCATCAAACATGAACATTAATTACCTTCAATTTCATTATTTCAAGGAGGCCAAGTTGGTTGTGCCCTTCAAGAACTTCTTCACAAAGTGAAAAGGGTGCCACACTGCTTTCCCTTTAGACATTTGTGACTAAAAGAAGGGAACATGGAAATGCCAATGGAATTCATTGTTAACGCTTAGGTCATTCTCTCATGTGAGATTATCAGTGTTGAGGATCAAGGATTTAGCCTTGATTCCTTAGTAAGCCTCATGAATGATTGAACCCATGATCCACCCTCATGGCATCATGAACTTCAAAGCGAAGGTATCTTGACACCTTCCAACCTAAGTCATGATGGGAGTGTTAGAGGGTGGAATCAGGGACACTATCCCACTCCTCCCACGAAAGTCCAATCTACTTTGTATAACCTCATCGCCCATGTGTGAGTCATTCTATCAAGCATATGATATGTGCTTATAGAACACAGACATGTTATCGGAATTCATAGCATTGTGTAATATTTATTATTCACAAATTAAATTTTAGCATTAATGCTACTTAAACAACCCAAACCATAATTGTTGACACATCATGTGCATGTGCACCAAGGTGGTCTTCTGCCACACTCAAATAATTGTTAATAACATCTAATCACAAAATAGTCACTGTTACCACTCAAACTAGGAGGGGACCTAAAGGGGCTCCTTAAAGGGAAAATGCGAGACCAAGGGAAACCAATGGAGACTTAGCCCACTATCACCTCAGCTAAGGCTCACTTCTATTTACGGACTTTCACCCATGGGAGGAGATTTGGTATATTATGGAATCAACGATGAAGGATAAATCAATGAATGGATGTGGAGTGACCCGAATAATCCCTTTCTAGAAGAGGTTGAAAGATAAAGCTTGCTTGCTTTCTAAGCAAGGTACAATGTCTCCTAGGAGAAGGAAGGGAGGATTTGAGGGTTGGGTTTATGGGATATGACTTGTGAAGGAGTTTCCCAATCCCTAAAATTCTTTTTGAAATTGGTACCCCGAATGATTCTTGAAGAATTTCCTTTTCGAAGGAACGAGACCACACGGGACTAAGTGGACCCAATCTAGGTCAGGATGAAGGAGTTTAGCAACCAATTATATCCTTAGCCTAGACAAGGTATGGGAAAGGATCAAAGAAAAAATACTCTTAAAGGTGTTGAATTGATCCAATAAGGTACTAGTCTTGGGGATGTTATGGCAAAGTTTGATCTCGGAAATAGAGACTGGATTTTCGCATGACTCCACCGCCGAAATGGCCTCAAATTTGGAGGATGTCTTGAGGAAACCCAATGCAGGAGAGGCTAGGAGATCGAACATTTTGGAGGGCTAGTTCACCGAAAAAATGATGCCCTAGGTGACCCAACTTGGCTAGACCTAAGAAAAGGTGAAAGAAGCTGATTTTAGGTGACCACCTCTTGGTAGATCAATGCCTTTGTCTTTGGGATAATG
>APFE030050230.1:4642-51737 GCA_000404065.3 Pinus taeda
TTTAATAAAACTGTCTCCTTGTGGTTTTTACCAAAATGATTCTTGGGTATTGGAGAATGCATGTGTCTAAGGCTCCCTACAAATCTTGAGATTTAGAGAACATCTAATGCTACCATAAATCAACACTGCCTCTTAGCAAGGAATGTGCTCTAACAATGCACCCTACTGAAGCATCACACTATTATGTAACATCACCTTTTGCACTGCTGATGTCTAACATCATGTCCACCAACTACTGTGAAAATATTGCATCTATACTAATGCTAACCCTACCACTATCAACATTGCATTTTTACTGCAATCCCTCTCAATTTTGCATTCGTGCTGTTATTGTCACTGCCACTGCCAATATTGCATCTGCACTGGAACCTTCTGCAAATGTTGTTGCTAATGCATCAAAAACAGAAAAGAATCTCATAGTACTAAACAAGTGTTCAATATGATCCATCTTGTTGCTGAAGTTTTGTCTGCTACTAGTCTCTGCCCTAACTTGCTAAAGCCTCTGCGCTGCTGCTGACCTTTACTATGTTCCAATTGTACTTCTGCCAACTCTTCTCTGCGCTGCTTAGTCTCTAGCACTCCTAGCCACTGCAACTGTCTCCCCTAGCACTCCTTTGCATCAACTAACACTGGTCCATCCTGCGACTTCTGATATGGGCTCCCGTAGCAAGGAATTGATTCGAGAGGTGGAATCGTCAAGGATCAAGGCCAACTGCAATAGTTTTCAACCTTTGGATCATGCTTCTCATCTTTGTCCTTCTTCCTGTGAGGACATTGTGTTTCATAGCAACCACACCTGAAGCACTTGATATTTCTTCTTCTTACATTGCTCCTGTTGTCCCTTGGATGCGAGGGCTACATTATCATCCTCCTCCTTGGGCTTCAACCCACTGTTGTTGCTTCTGTCAAGTTTACACTTAACTAAGTATCCCCTTAGCTTCTCTTTCTTAGGAGCTTCCCAAATTCCCTCCCAGTCTGGTAAAGTCGCCCTACCCAAGATGCTCTAGACAAAAACTTGCCACTCCTCAGAAACTAAATTTAGGGCCAGTCTTACCATCTCGGAAGCTTGAGGTGTTGACCCCAAAACTACCAGCCCATCTCAGGTCTCCTGAAGCTTAGTAAGGAATAGAACACTGCATTCCCCCTTTTGCGTCTGCATATATCTCATCTTCTGCTCCAAGTACATCTTATGTTGCTCAGAATATCGCTGATATAGCGTTGACAAAGCATCCCACATCTCCTTGGAAGTGTCTATGCCAGCGATGTGACCGACTACATGATCCTTCACTCCATCGAGGATCATTCTCTTAGTATTTTCAATTTCTCTCTTGTACTTCTTGAGCAGATCTGGATTGGTGGGCTCAACTACCACGTCGACGTAGATCTTGAGAAAATGCTCATCCAGAAGGAACAACATCCTTGCCTTCTAGATCACATAGTTGGATATACCATCCAACCGATCTTGATATCCCAATCCACTGGCTTCCATATTTTCCACTCAAAAAAGTTGAATGACCTCCTATCTGCTGCTACTTCTCAACAAATGAGATTTTGAATTCCCTGGCTAGGAATTCTCCGAGGAAGAAATTCCCTCAAGTGTATCTTCTTTCTTCTGATGTCTTTCTGCCCAGCAACTTCCTGTAGAAAAATTCGTCACACCAATAATATATCTTCTATGCTACTCCTTCTACCGTTGACAGATTTCAATATGGAAATCCTACCTCTCTGTCCACTCACTCAGAAAGATATTTACCACGAAAATCTTGCCCTCCTGGCATGAACTACACAATCTATCTAGGGATTTGATTTGCTTCCTATGCAATAATTCGACTTCCCTTCTTCCTTCAACGATGGGCTCTTCTGGCACTGCTCTCTTGTTTCACCTGTTGCTCTGATACCATGTGAAAATTTGGATTCCCAAATTTCTACTGTAGCAACTGATTATGTTTCTTCTATTTGCTAATTATTGAACAAATTATTTACTGCTTCCTACAACAAATATAGAAACTAATACACTACATCCTTCAACCATTTAAATAAAATTCTAGAACACAAAATTGAATAAGAAATAAATACACAACACATCTACACAGTTATTTTTGGACAAATGTCCCCAGAAAATCCAATGTGGGAAAAATAGTGCAACAACTGAGGATTTTATTATTATGCAATATTAATTTTGAATACAATTACTGGATGCCCTATTGGCTATCCAATACATAGAATATCATTGACATAGAGATGAGTGGGATTACCTTACACTATCACTAGAGACCCTAGCTGATCCAACCACTAAATGGCCAACCCCTGGTTGTCTCTGTTCAGTCTCTATGCAATCACTACATAGGCCCTATATCACAACTACTGGGGTCTGCGTCACTACTCTCGGATAATCAATTTTCTTCTAAGACTTAGATTTCTTCCCTCCCAGTCTCACACCCTGACTTCTAGCTCTAGAAATCGATTCTCCATCAAATTTATAGATCCCCTATGAGCTTCTGCGCTGCCTCTGCATGGCCCTGCATCAACCTCTCTAGCTCTTCATTGCCTCTCCTGGATATATCTTTGCCTTCTCTGTTGAGTATTCTCGGATCAGGAGAAATCTCCAACCAGGACTATCCCAGCCCCTCACTGCAAAATATCACTTTGAAATTCTCTCCAGTCGTTGTTCTGCTTCACAAAATTGATCTTCTAATCTTCACTTGATGTGTTCTCCAAGTTCCCCTCAAGCCTTTCTTATATCTTTCTGTTGGACAACCAACAACCCATATTAACTTCTAATCACTGGCTTATATCATTTTGGCTTGATCCTCGTCTTCTTCTAGAAATTTCACCCACAGTTAGATTAATACCCTTTAATTATTTTAATTTCCTAAGTTTATACTTAGGGTCCCATAAAAAATAATTAATTATTTTAATAAAAAAGTCTCTGAGTGGAATTTCCCAAAATGATTTCTATGTATTGGAGAATGCATGTGTCTAAGCCTCCCTGCAAAATTTGAGACTTAGAGCACATCTGATGCCACCAGAAATAAAAAACCCATAGTTAGAGAAACAAGGGCCATTCTATATGATCATGATATGCCTAAATATATTTGGGAAGAAGCATGTAGCAGAGTAGTATAAATTCATAATAGGGTACCACTTAAGGTGTTGGGAAAGATGACGCTTGAGGAGGCATTTACAGGGAAAAAGCTAGAAGTCAGTCATTTTAGGATTTTTGGAAATAATGCTTATTGTCACATTCTAGCTGAGAAGCGCATACTAACCTGGGTTTTACTATAGAAAAATGAAATTTCATTGGTTATAATGAAACATCCAAGGCATACATGATCTATATTCTAGGGACTCATAAGATCATTTGTGAGGTGGGCATTAATTTTCAAGAGGAGAAATCCTTCAGTAGGTCTCATGAGTTGCCAACAATTTACTAGAGTCGGGAGATAGAAGCTCTAAGAGTTGAACACCAATATTAGGTGTAGGGCACAAGTATAATTACAATGACTAGTATAGGAACCAATACAAGTATTGAGGAGAGTTTGCAGAATATGGAGCAATAACATGATGAGGAGCATGAAGCTTCACCCACTTTAGTTGTGCTTTAGTTGGCAAGAGGAACCGTGAGGTGCTTCAAACATTGAGAGATGCTCGAGATTTTGTGGGAGCTCTTAGATCGAGCACCAAGGACAAAATACTACCAGAGAGATATTCAGGTTACATGGCATTAATGAGTCAACTCATTAGCAGTGAGCCTTCCAGCTATCAAGAGACTGCACAATAACAATTTTGACAGGATGTTATGGTGGAGGAGTACAACTCCATCATGAAGAATGATGTTTTGGAGATGGTACCTAGACCATTGGACATGATAATGGTTGGTTATCACCACATTTATAAGATCAAACATATTGCATATGGTGACATAGAAAAATTCAAATGTATGTTTGTGGCTAAGAGATTCTCTTTGAAAGAGGGAATAGATTATGAGGAGACATTTTCTCTCGTATCTAGGTATACTTTCATTAGATTCATGATCTCTCTTACCTCATAGATGGGATAGCAAATTCATCAAATGGATGTCAAGACAACATTCTTAAACAAAGTCATAGAAGAGGAGGTGTACATTGAGCAACTAGAGAGATTTGAGGAATACAACAAGAAGACACATGTATGTAGATTGAAGAGATCACTATATGGGCTCAAGCAAGCTCCTAGGGCATGGTAAGGTCATATTGATAGATACTTATAGGAAATGGGCCTTGGGAAGAGTGAGGTGGATTCTAATATTTACTATATTATGGTTGGAGGTAAACCGCTCATTCTTTTTTGTATGTGGATGATCTATTTATCATTAGATCATCAGGGATTATTGAAAGTACAATAGGGACTTAGTAGGAGAGTTCAAGATGAAATATTTGGGGTTGATGCACTATTTTCTAGGACTAGAGGTGTGGTAGACAGATGGAGAAATTTTCCTTGGTAAAGGGAAATATACTTTGGATATCTTGAAGAAATTAAGGATGTTAGATTATAGAACCATGTCTACACTTATGGTAACTGATTGGAGGAATATTGACGCATCAAAACAAAAGGTAGTGGACCCCACTCTGAATAGACAACTTATTGGCTCTCTTATGTATCTGATCAACACAAGGCTGGACATTTTTTTTGCAGTCAATTCTCTTACCCAGTTCATGGTGGAACCAAGGATAGCGCATTCGACAACAACAAATCATGTGTTGTGATATCTACCAAGTACAATTGAGTATGGATTGAAATATACTCAAGGTGAGGATGTCAGGTTGATTAAATACATTGATGCAAATCGGGCAGGTAATGCAGTGGATTGGAAAAGCACTTCAGGGTGTTGCTTCAACATGTGATCAAGTGTTATCTCTTGGTATAGTAGGAAGCATGATTCTATTGCATTAAGCTATGCAGAAGCGAAGTACATGGCTGTGAGCATGGCAGCATGTGAGGTCATATGACTTCGGAAGTTGCTAGTGGCATTATTTGGTCAAGAGATAGAGTCGACCATCATTCAATGTGACAATAAAATTTGCATCAAGCTATATGAAAATCCAGTGTTTCATGATCGGATGAAACATATCAACATATGATATGATTTCATCAGGGATTGTGTACAACAGGTGGAAATTTTTTTGACAAAGGCCTTAAGAAGAGGAAAGTTTGTTTTCTTTAGGGACAAGTTGGGTGTTGTGGAAAGTACCTTCATCACTAAGAGGGAGTGTTAAGTATTGTAGCCCGGACAAGTTTTCTAGCCTTGAGAGGTGTCTCTAAGGATAGGAACACAGAGAAATGAATTATCTCCAAGCCCGTGTATTTTTTCCTAAGTTTTACATAGGGAAAATGTCTTAGTTAAGTTAATTAATGATTTTTAAATATTTCCTAAGTTAAAACGTAGGAAAAGTGGTTAAGTAATTGTCATTAGTTGAGATTTTCCTCTATAAGTTTCTTGAAAGTTTCTAATATGATCTTAGCAATTGATTCATATAAGAGAACTTCTAATCTTGGTCATTCATTTGCGAATGAGAGATTATAAAGGGAAATCTATGGGTAACATTGGAGCACATTAAGTTAAGTGGGCGAGCTGTAAGTGTGACACTAGGATGGTTTTAGCAGTAGTAATTGAGAAGGATTTTTTTTGGGTTTTATTCTTCATCGAGAGATTTCCAACTTTTGAGTTTCAAAGGGAGGTTTTGTTGGATGGGTTATTTTCTACAAAGGGAGTTGTAATTTTGTCTTGGTCGTGAAGGGGTCGTGCGATGTTCTAGAGGAGGTCGAGTTCTTCTAGGGCTGCACATGTGGGCTGAGAGAAAGGGCCATGGAAGGGTCAAGTTTCTTCTACAGGGTTGTATGGTTTGCAGAAGGAAGGTCATGGAGTTTTCATAGCCAATTTGATCAGCATAGGTGAAGATCAATTTTCTACTTCGAGGAAAGCAGCGAATGTAATTTCTCACTAGCAGATTTGTTGAATATTTAATAATAAAACCCTCATCCCAAAAATTGTTTTCCCCACCTTGGGGTTTTTCTAGGGACATTTTTCCCAAAATGTTTGTTTGATTGGTTTATCATATGTTTCGTTTCATTTTAATTTGGTGAATGGTGTTTTTCATGTTTTTATTCATTACTTTCAACTGAAAATTTAATTTTATTCTCTATAAGTAATTAGAATAATTTGCGGGGTTAATAACACCTTTCGGGTAGTGGAAAATTCACATTTTTGTGCATGACATGTTGGCATGGAGACTTTTATTGACTTGCACATGATCCTTAAGGAACTTCTTGGAGTATGGAGCACTCCTTAACATTTGCCTCACATTTTTAGGGCTCATTGAGCTCACTTGGAAGGTGATGCCATACTATTGGAGCACTTATTCCCACATGTGTGGGATTTTATGGCATATTTATCTTATTCTTGAGCCATGATGTTCGTTTGTAACCTATTTCTTGTGGAACACTTAAAAGATAAATTTTATTTAGGGATTTTAGATTATTTTTCTTTTAAAAAGAATGGGAGAAGGTTCATATAAATATAGCCTCCCCCTCACTTCTTATATCATCATCAAACATGTGAATCCAACCTCTCTAAAAAGAGTGCAAACTAGCTTCCTTTTTTTTACTTTGGCATAATGTGATCTTTTGTGGACATGAATTTCTATTGGATGTGACTTTTGCTCGGAGACATTATTCTAGGATTGAAAGAAGTGCTATTGTGGAACATTTTGTAAGTTTATTGTTGATTGTTAATATTTTGCATGCTTTAGATGTTTTAAGTAGGGTTTCTATTGTTCCAGGTCTAAATGCTTATCATTGGTAAAAATTTGCTTCATAATTGCATGTAAATTGTCTTGTTCATAGCTTATAAGGAATACCATAATGTGCAAACCTTATAATTAATTACCCCCATGATATTAGTATCTAGGGTTTTACAAGTAAATGCCCTAGAGCATCCCCCTTTACTCTATCATAGTCCTTCCTTGGTATTTTTCTCCATTAAGACTCCATTTTTCCTTGTGGGTTAAGGGGTTGGTTTAGAAGTGTGTTGGTCATCTCAAAACTAAGTAAATTACCCTAAAACTTTCTCTCTCCTAGATAGATAGGGAAACCTATAGGGTTTTATGTGTATATTTTTTTTGTGAAATGTTATTTTATTGCATGAGAGTGGATATAAAATATAGGTTAATATATGTAAACCCTATAAACTAAAAATATAGCATTATCTAAATTGTAGTTTAATATATATAAATTGTATAGTAGTAGAAGGAATGGGATCATCTCCATGTATTATTGTTTATGCACATCTAACAACCCTAAAACATGTTTTATTTGAATCAACCCTAGTCTCTATTTGAAACCCTTAAACCTTTATTGTTGAAGATCATTGGTCTCACCTTAGAGAACTTGAACCGTAGATTTGAATATCTTGGGAAACTTCGGCCCTTCCAAGCCCCCTATCTATCCTTATACTTCCAAACAAGTCACCTTTAGCCCTAGGATTAGAAGGTCTTCTAAGTAGCATAGGGAAGCCTCCCTTGTGGTTGAAATCCCACTAAATATCAAGAGGACGGTTGCTGAAGTGAAAATGGATACCCTTCCTCGTTGTTTCTATAAGGTCTGACCCCTTTACCAATGAGGCCTTTCACTGAATGTGTTAGATTTTGCAACAATAAATATGTGTTTTCTTTTGTGTATCATTTCCACCCTCCATAAGATCTAAAACAAAATACAACAACAAAGTTGTTGTAATGGTCCAACAAACCCTCAATTCCAAGATTTAATTAAGAATATATGATATAATTATTAAAAATGGTATTAAAAGAAATTATGAAAGGGGCATAACATTATGGTGGAGAAGGTGGTGGAAAGCTTGAGATTTGATTTTGTGAATTGAATCTCCACACCCCTTGTCCCTTCTCAACCAACCTTTCCCCACCCACTTCCTCCACCACTTTTACACACCCCATACCCTAAGTCACATGACACATGGATTCAGGATTCGATGGATACGGGGATTCAAGTGTTGGATAGAGACACGTTGACCCCTCGAAACAAGACACGTTCGGATACATTAAATATCTATATATATATATATATATAGACATTTCTTATACAAATTCTCATTCATGATAGAGATTCATTGATTTCATACATAGATCTTCATCTAGATGTAAGTTTTACTATTTACAAAGTAACATTATGCATAGTACATACAAAATTCAAATACAATTGTAATTTGTGACATGCCACATAAATGATAAATAATAAATTCATAATAAATATTCAATTCATCAATGATCCAATAGGAAAAAGACAAGATAGTAAGATAAAGAGGCTAACATGTGTAGTTTTCTCATTGAGTCATCAAAATCAAAATGTGTTATATAGGTAGTGAAATTCCAATGGCAAATAGAAATAGAAAATACAAAACAACTACAAGTATACAAGCCTCAAGGAAATAGGTAGCTGATGACTCATGAGTCATAAAGCCTCATAGTCATCATTAAAATCAGCATCATTGTCCTGATCATCATGGTCACCACCACTCTCCTTTGCTGCATCCTCCTCCCCTATATCCAAGGTCATCTCTGCATTTGCTGGTGTGAAGGATGACCCCTTGATCAGATATTGATCCAGGACCTTAATGATAACTCAAATTTCAAAGTGTTCGAAAGAGTGTCAAACCTAAGTGACCAGATAGATCTCCTCTTCTTGATTTCGGCGTCGCAAACAGTTTGAAAAACTGACACCGTATGAAGGAGTTATCGCAATTTGAATAGTCCAGTAAACTGCAATTTATGGACATTTGACCAAGAATAAATTGATTTTTGAAAATATTAAAAAAAAATTCCAAGGAATATTCCCAAAAGTATTCCTTTTATGGTGACGAATCAAGTGCTGGCACATGGCAAGCCCGGAGGCCGCCACGTGGCCCTGGAATGGTTGGTAAAATTTGTTGGGGTCTGACGGAATCGAACCTGTGACCTTCGGCAAGACAAACCAGTGGGCTACGAACTCTGCTCTATGATGTTTCTTAACAAGTTATAGTGGCGGTGCATATTTGTGTTATAACAGTTTGCGGTTTGGGGGTTAGGACCGCCAGTGGTCCCCATAACTATGTTCACATGCCATAGATTGAAAGGAACCACATGTAGTTTGCGTGTTAACTGCCATTTGCAACGTGGTCTTACCCGCTAGGAGCCAACCACATGCGATGGCATGTTAACCCGACTGCTAGAACCACACGGGTTTTCCCATAACCGCGGGTTAAAACCCATCACATGCGCACCGAGGGTTATGGTCAGTTCTGACAGTTTATCTTGGCAGAGTGGATAAAAAGGGCGGTTGTGCCAAATTTAACTGGAGTTAAGTGCCAGTTTGCCAAAATTAGTGGAGGATCTCTAGGGGAAACTGCCTAAAGGCACTTCAGGAATAGTTTTCTACCTAGCAGAGTGAAACAAGAGGGTAGCTAGGATAATTGGAGCCTTCTGGAGCCAATGGAATAGTCCAAAAAAGCTGAAGAAGCCATCTTCAAGGAGATTTTCATCCAGGGATATTTTGAAGCTCAAGGCCACCAGGGGTTGGAGGCAGTTGCAGAAACTACCAATACTCGTTCTTAGTGAACCAACAGTCATTCCTGACTGTAATGAATCTTATGAATCCATTGTAGGGTTTTGAAGAATCATTTGGAGACCTCTAAAGACCGAGATTCTACAGGGAAGTTTCAAGTAGCTTAGTGCCAACCGCGGAGGAAGGTCTAGTTTGGGGATGCAGTGCTCATTTGGAGAAAATTATCAGTCTATTGTTGACGTTCGATATGTGCTAGAGATAGTAGAAGAGGTTTTAGTGACAGTTAAAGAATTATTAAGGAGTTAGTGCCATCAAGAAGCTCAGGGTAGCTTAGTGCACCGATTGAAGGAATCAAGTCTAAGGGACCTTAGGTCTGTTTGCACAGTGATGAAAACCATGACAAGGATATAAATGGTTTTCTAAGCCCATTGGTTCAGTTCAGTAACCTTTGGAGTTAAGTGTGGAACTTGTAAAAAAAACTTTTCCATAATCCCAAAGAGCCAAGTCAAGACGACAAAAGCTCAAGGAGACATAGCCCACGATATTCGGGTGAACTCCTAGATTAAATTTTTTGTTATGTGTTGATGTTTATTTACTGCATTATATGGTTGTTATGTGTTTTTAATATCAGCAGAAACAAATGGACTTAAAGCACTTAAACATTTAAAAACAAACAAAGACATACACATGTTCAAGTAATTAATTCCACTAATGTCAACATAAGCTAGATCATATATTTGTTAAGCTTTGGAGTGAGAGTTCTTGTAAGCATAATAAGTTTTCAAAGCCTCATTTCAGATCAGGTGGTATCAGAGCAGGATGCTTGATTGACAGAGCAAAATATTGCTTGTTTGACTTGAAAGTTGTGTAAATAGTACAAATAATTTGGTTGTTTGATTATTTGTAAACTGGCTATTGTTTGAATTTGCAAAGGTGAAGGGAAAGCTAATGATAGCTAAGTCCAGGAGAGGACAAGAAGGAAGAAAGGTTGAAGGCATTCTCCTTACCCAAAGGACCTCAAGGAAACCCTTGAAGCACAAGGGGGCTTGTTTACAAAAGGCTGCTTGAATAAGGATTTGATTCTACTGTCATCTAGTTCAGAAAATTGTCATTAGTTCTTTGAAAGCTTTGTGAATTTTGTTGAAGCTCTTTTTTTCATTTTTTATAATGACAAATTCTAAAAGTGGTTTTTCCAAATCCTCCTCTTTCACAAGATTCTTTGATGAATACATGAAGCAAGACTTGTTCATCATGATGGATATGGTGAGAGAAATGTATGAAGATGAAAGGAAGAGCACAAAACTTCGAGAGCAGTTGAATTCCATGAAGGAAGAGAAGCAATTGCTTTTTGACAGATTGCATGAAATGGACAGACAACTTCATATTGCAAATATGAACCTGGAAAGGATGCATGAGATGGAAACACAACTCTTGTCTGCCAAAGAAACCTTACTCAAGTATCAACTTGAAGAAGAGGTAAACAATTCTAGTTTGTCTTCAATTTCCTCTAAGAATGTTTATGTTAGTTTTTTTGAAAAACATACATGAGGCATAGGGTCCAAGTTGATGTCAAAAATGGGCTATGAAGGAAAAGGATTGGGAAAACATGCACAAGGCATTGTTGAGCCAATAATGGTTGAGGAAAGGCCTAAGTATTTGGGTCTTGGCTATGGACAATCTTATGGAGAAAGTTCCAAAGCAGCCATGAAGGCAATTGAAATAGTTCCTAGAAGGAATTTCATTTTAGGTTCTCCACCTCAAGTTTGTAAATATTGTATTCATGGGGAATGCAATTGCTTGAAACATCATTTGCAGAAAGAAGGTGTTCATAAGCATGAAATTGAACAAAAGAGTTGTGAAAGCTCTAAAATCATTGAAGAGATTGATGGGGTTCCAAAGGGAGCCACTTATTCTTCGATTCACCTTCTTGAAGACGACAAAGGTAAAAGAGAAAGGTATAAGTATGATTTCAATCACACGTCTTTTGATTATGTTAAGCATGGTAAATTTCCACATAAGCATTGGAAAAAAATTGCATGTTCCTTTTGTGGTTTGGTTAAACATAGTGTTTCTAGATGTTGGAAGAGAATGGCCACATACAGGAAACTTTTGAAGGAAAGGAGGCAAGAAACCAAAGGTCCATTGGACAAGGCACATTATGTTGTAAAGAGGATGAACATGTGTTGTACTTATTTCCATAAGCAAGGACATATTGCTGAAATGTGTTGGACCTTGAATCCAACAATGCTTCCATGAAATTTGAAGAAAGTGGAAAAAGAGTATGGCAAGAATGGAAAGGAAGTTGCCATAATTGATGTGTGTCAGGATGATTCACATATTGATGTCGATGTGCAGTTAAAGGAAGTACCTTTGATGTGGATTAGTAAGAAACGGTTAGAATTCTTATCCAATTAAATTTGCATATATTTTGATGTGAAAAGAAATGTATCACATCTATTTGCATTTATTTGCTAATGGAATGCAAGTTGCAGGATGAAAAAGTTGAGTATGTAGACTCACTTTATTGCAGCAAAATTATATTCATTTCAGCTTTGTAAGTACTTGTACCTATGATTGAGGATATTTTACTTATTATTGTGCTTAATATGAAGTTGAAGAATCAAATACATACATGAGAATGGTATGTGTGAACGCAGGGATGTTGATGATTTTCGTGTATTTAAACATGTATGTGTAACTGACCTGATGGAAACATGTCGACTTGGAAAAGTTGATTTGGTCTCCAATATTGTAAAAGGGAAATAATGATGAAGTGTTTCATCTTTATAAAAGAATCGTTAAAATTATTTTTGTACATGCTTGACTTGAAGAGTCAAATGTTTGAAAAGGCATGTTTTTAGTCAGCTTGTGATTTAGTCGATCATTTGTACCCAAGATGTAAAGACATGATGGTTCACATGATGTGAAATTTGTTTCTTTTGATGGAGCAAGAATTTATGTCATAAAGTTATTTTCTTGTATTTTGACAAGATGTCAGATGAAAATTTGTAACAGAAATTCTGAATGTTGCTCGGAAATTTTTTGTTGAAAACATGAGATTGCATCATGTTTGTTGAACCACCTTGGATCGATGGTCAAGGAAGCAATGTTCAGCTACCTTCTGTAAATTCTGAATGAGTTCAAGGAAGAAAGTTCTTAACAGGAGGACAAGCGCATCCAGGAAGGGAAGTGTCGACTACCTTCGAGTTTTGGTTCAAAGGCACTAGCCATGCAAGGCAAGTGTGTGGAGGCTGAAAAGAAGAGGGTTTTGCACTCTCATCTACTGTACAGATCAGTATATTAGTCTTTTGGGGTCCAAAAGGTTCCTAATGGGGAGGAATGATCAAATATTGATCCAAGACCTTAATGATAGCTCAAATTTCAAAGTGTTTGAAAGAGTGTTGAACCTGAGCGAACGGGTAGATCTCGTCTTCCTGATTCTGGCGCCGTGAATGGTTCAAAAAACCGACACCATATGAAGGAGTTATCGCAATTTGAAAAGTCTAGTAAACTACAATTTATGGACATTTGACCAAGAATAAATTGATTTTTGAAAATATTAAAAAAAAATATTTCATGGAATATTCCTTTTGGGGTGACCAATCAGGTGTCGACATGTGGCAAGCCCAGAGGCTGCCACGTGGCCCTGGAATGGTATGGTAAAATTTGTTGGGGTCCGACGGAATCAAACCTGTGACCTTGATAAGACAAACCAACATGCTACCAACTTTTCTCTACGATGTTTCTTGACAAGTTATAGTGGCAGTGCATATTTGTGTTCTAACAGTTTGTGGTTTGGGGGTTAGGACTGCCAGCGGTCTTACCCGCCAGCAGTCACATGCGATGGCATGTTAACCCGACTGCTAGAACCACACAGGTTATCCCTTAACCACCGGTTGAAACCCATCACATGCGCTCAGACGGTTACAGTCAGTTCTTAGGGTTTAGCTTGGTGGAGTGGATAAAAAGGACAGTTATGGCAAATTTAATTGGAGTTAAGTGCTAGTGTGCCAAAATTAGTGGAGGATCTCTAGGGGAAACTACCTAAAGGCACTCTAGGAGCAGTTTTCAACCTAGGATAGTGAAACAAGAGCCTAGCTAGGCTAATTGGAGCCTTCTTGAGCCAATGGAATAGTCTAGAGAAGTTGAAGAAGCCATCTTCAAGGAGATTTTCATCCAGGGAGATTTTGGAGCTTAGGGCCACCAGGGGTTGGAGACAGTTATAGGAGCTACTAGTACTCATTCTCAGCGAACCAACAATCATTCTTGACTGTAATGAACCTTCTGAATCCATAGCAGGGGTTTGTAGAATCATCTGGAGACTTCTAAAGGCCAATATGCTACAGGAAAGTTTTAGGTAGCCTAGTGCCAACCATGGAGGAAGGTCTAGTTTGGGGATGCACATTTTGAGCAAATGATCACTCTAATGTTGATGCCTGATATGTGCTGGAGAAAGTATAAGATGTTTTAGTGACAGTTGAAGAATTTTGAAGGAGTTAGTGCCATCAAGAAGCTCAGTGTAGCTTAGTGCATCGATTGAAGGAATTAAGTCTAAGGGACCTTAGATCTGTTTGCAGAGTGATGACAGCCATGACAGGGATATAGATGGTTTTCTAAGTCCATTGGTTCATTTCAGTAACCTTTGGAGTTAAGTGTGGAACTTGTAAAAGAAACTTTGCCATAATCCCAAAGAGCCAAGTCAAGATGACAAAAGCTCAAGGAGACGTAGCCCATGATATTCGGGTGAAATCCTAGATTAAATTTTTTGTTATCTGTTGATGTTTATTTGCTGCATTATATGGCTGTTATGTGTGTTTAATATCAGCATAAACAAATGGACTTAAAGCACTTAAACAGTTAAAAACAAATAGACATACACCTGTATCAAGTAATTAATTCTGCTAATGTCAACATAAGCTAGATCATATATTTGTTAAGATTTGGAGTGGGAGGTTCTTGTAAGCATAATAAGTTTTCAAACCCTCATTTTAGATCACCCCTCTACAGTATCACCATCATTAAATCTGACAAGCTCTAGCATTGGATCATTAAGATCCATGTTGGCCAATGCCAACTCAACACTCTTGTCCATACCCATATCACCAGGAAACACATCCCACATATTTGTCTTTCCCTTCAACCACTCATCCCTCTACTTGTAAATAAGACAAAGGTTGGTGTGCACATACACCATTATCTCTGCCCTGGACTTTTTAAGCATGCATTTCTTAACACTATACAAATACCCATATGTGATGTAATTCCTCCTACAACAAGAGGACGAAGTCACCCGAGAGAGGAGCTTGATGGATAACTATTGTAGAGGAGGTCTTGATTCCCCATGATTTTCCCACCAAGAATAGGTATTCTTAGCCCGCCTGTCTCTAATCAGATCATATCCTATGAATTGACCAGTGCTAGTGGAAAATTCTGCAAAGGCATCCTCCACCTTATCAAGCAATGCTCTATCCTAAAAAAACCACCTGAATGCATATTTCCTCCCCTGTGAGATTTCACCATCCATGTGAGGAGGGAATCTGCGGGAAGGTCCACCATTCATCCACTCATGGTTGTAGTATTTTTGGTTCAATGAGTGAGCCAAACAATGTAAAGGTGTGAAATTCTTGTCCCATCTGCTGACAAGAATATCCTGTATAGTGGTGAAGAAGGGCTCTGGTGATGTTTCTTACTCGGGGCACTCACTCTCTAAAATAATCCTCCTCACAGACTTAATCATGGAATCCCATCCTTAATAAACCTCTCCTAGGATGGGTTGGTCTGTATATGCAAATAGAAGCAAAAAAATGATAGGGTCCATCATCTGAATAAGTAGATCTACCCTCTTCCACCAAGCATCATCTAGCACTGTGTCTTTCACTCTTTTAGAGGCCACTTGATCTGTCTTTCTCCAAAAAGACCAAAACTGGGTAATAACCATGGCCCTAGGAGTGCTCTTGACCTCCCTCAACCTCTTCAACATGATGAATGAAGAGGCAAATCGTGTATCTGCAGTATTCAACAATGATAAATTGTTGTACTCCTTGTAGATAGTGAGGGAATTTGTGTGATTTTGTACAAAGTTACAGATGTGACGTGCATCCTCAATAATGTTACCAATCCAAAGCACATAAGAAGCAATGGATTTGGGTGCTAGGTTCAATGAATGGACAATGCAAGGTGTCCAAAACACTTGTGGATATTTAGCTTCCACAATCGTGCCAACAACCTTGCAAACAGGTGCATTATGTGTAATGATTTTCACACAAGAATCAACACCTACATCTTCAATAACTTTAATAAACATCTCACCCATATATTATGCATCCTTGTATTCTCCAAGTGCATCCACTGCTTTCAATAAAACTGGACCATTCAAGGAAGACACTATGAAGTTGATGAGTGGGTGTCATGTTATATTTTTCCATCCATCAGAAACAATGCTAACCGCAGATGTTGGCCATGATCCTTTAATAAGATCAAGCATTTTTTTCACCTCTTTTTTTTTTTTCCTTCGTCAACAATGTGGTTCTAAGCTTCTCTGAACCAAGAGGTACATACCCTGATGGAGCCCCTTGAGTTAGAGCTCGACACATCTTAATAAATAGAGGCGAGCAAGCAACATTAAAGGATATGAAGTTTTAATAGAAAAAAGGCAATGGTGAGTTCAAGCTCTTCCCGTTTCTCCTTTTGAAAAGTCTTATCCATTGGACCAAGTGAAATTGCCTTTCTTGTGTGGTGTTATCTTCCGGAGTCATCTCATACATATTTTTGGAATCGACGTTTCGAACCATCCTTTGTGGTTCATCATCAGGATATATCCATGAGTGAAAAATTCAGAACTTAATAATACTAATAAATGAAGGTGAGGGCTGGGGTGCGAGTGAACGGAAGCCAACAAATTTTTGATGGTGAATCAATTAATGTTGATTTAATTCAGATATAAGTGTCATTGACAAATCTTTTCCAAATGAGGCCAAATGATATAAGTGTCATTGACAAATCTTTTTCAAATGATATAAGTGTCATCGAAAAATCTTTTCCATGAGGCCAAATGATATAAGTATCATTGAAAAATCTTTTCCAAATGATACAAGTATCATCAAAAAATATTTTCCATGAGGCTAAATGATATAAGTGTCATCGAAAAATGTCTAAATTTTCTTTTCCATGAGGCCAAAGGATATAAGTGTCAAACAGTGGAATTTTTTTGTCGATGACTCTTATATCATTTGGCTTCATGGAAAAGAAAATTTAGACATTTTCCTGAAGCACCTTAACAGTCAATCATATTCTATCAAGTTTACGATGGAAGTGGAAGAGAATGACAACCTGTCCTTTCTTGACATCCTAATAAAAAGAAGCCAAGATGGCTCCATATCTCACTAGGGCTATCGTAAGAAGACCCACATAGAAAATTACCTTCATGCTAGCTCACCATCATCCTGCTCAGAAACTTGGGGTTCTCAACACACTAGCAACCAGGGTTGTTCGCATTTCAGATCATGATCATTTTGAACAAGAGAGGAACCATATCATGGATGTTTTTGAAAAGAATGGATATAGACAACACTAAGGAATCAAAGCTTTCAAAAAGGCGGAGAATCCTAAAAACAAACAACCAAGGGATGATTATGCGAGTAAGGTCCACCTCGCCTACATATTGGGAACCATTGATAAAATTGTGCATATTCTAAAGAAGAACAATATAAGAACTACATTCAAGCCTATGAACACCATTAGCGGCTGCCTAAAATTGGTAAAAGATCCGATTGATCTAAAATGCCACAAAGGGGTTTATTTGGTTCCTTGTTCTTGTGGAAAAACCTACATTGGTGAGATTGGTCGATCAATCTTAACTAGGATTCAAGAGCATGTCGCTGACATTAAACATAATCATTCCAAGGCCTTAGCTTTGGCCTAGTACTCCAGTGAAACTAATCATCACATTTGTATTGAAAACTCGTGCGTAGTGGCCAAGATTGATCATTATCACCATAGAAAATTTAGAGAAGCTATTGAAATAGGAAAACACCCTAACAATCTTAACCGCAATGATGGTTGGAAAATAAGTGATAATTGGATTCCCACTCTAACCTCTGATTCCACCTTCTCCTAGCTGCTCCCTTCCCTCTTATCAATAAATTTGGCCTTTCAAGGTCTTCCTTATAGTATTCCAACCCAAAAATTATTAAAATATTTTAATAATAAGAAAAACCATAAATAATATTAGAGTATTAAAAAAAAAATAAACAAATTTTTAAATTGATTTAATATAATATAATTTAATTTTAAAAATTGTAGTTAAATATTTAAATCAAGTTAACCTCAATCATTATATTCAATTCGAATTCTTAAACTTTATAAATGAATTAATAACAATTAATAATGAAATAATTAAAGTTTAGAGACATCAATACTTTAGAGAATCAAACATTAAATTCAGTTTCAATTTCAATCTTAAAATTAGATTAATCAAGCAATAACCAATTTAATTTATAATCATTAACAAACATTAGGTATTAAGTATCATTTCTTTTCTTTTCTTTTTAATCATTCATTCTAGAACTAAAAATAATTTAAACATCCTATTAAATATAATTGTCAAAAAAAATAAAATTTATTAACAATTAATTTATGGATTAGATTGCAATTTTTTTTAATTATTAATAGTCTTTAAAAGAACAAACTAGATATTAAAATTTAAAAACTATAACTAAAATATTATTAAAATTAAATAGAATTAAAACTAAATCTAAATTAAATCAACATTAATCGATTCACCATAAAAAATTTGTCAGCTACCATTCATTCCCACCCCAACCATCACCTTCATTTATTAGCACTATTGAGTTCTCACTTTTTCGCTCATGGATCTATCCTGATGATTAACCAAAGAGGATGGTTCGAAAAGTCGATTCCAAAAATATGTATGTGATGACTTCGGAAGATAACACCACACAAAATATAGTTCACAGAAGCCTCAAATCAATAATTCCCTTTCTTTTTGTTGCTTGTACCCCAATATAGCTCTCAAATGGGAATTTGTTGTTGTCTTTCCTCAAAAATGGAAGAGGGTCATCATTCTTGGTTTTTATTTTTATTTTGTAGCCACATTTTCCATACCAACATTGGACTCTCTTTCCATTTCTTTCCTCTTTTGTAAAGGCTCTTTTTCACAAGCTCCAACTGCATAACCTGATAAAACCAACAAATGGCCTTTCACACAGAAATATGTGTTCGTGAAAGTATTGTGGCAAAAGTTGCATCTTCAATTCACATTGCCTCCTCCCTTCACCTTGTTGCTTGGCCCTTGATCTCTTGTGGCATATTTCCACAAGGGATATTTCTCAATGTTACATTGAGGAGGAAGTCCTCCCTCAACATTACTTGCAATAGAGGGAATACTTGCACCAGACTCTGATGAAATTGGGAGAGAAGGGCCATCTCCAATGGGGAAATTCTTCCTCTTCCTTGTCCCATTCCCTGCTGCCCTTGATTGAGCTATCAATACTGTAAAAAAATAAAAAAACAAAAACAAAAACAAAAAATGCACAAATTTGTAAAAGAAATGCATATGCAAACTATTGTAATAATAAAAATGAAAAAAAAAATAGAGAGGGAATGCACTTACCTGTTGCTTGAATCTCTTTGAAAATGCTCCCACACCCTTTGATCCTTGCTCCAAAACACTCACAGAAAACCCACAACAAAGCCACAACAAAATAGAGAAGTGAAAGAGAAAAAAAACAACAACAAATTCGCCTTTTAACACCGTGCGAGTGACTTTTTCCAGATTCGTGTCTGGAAATCAGAACACCATCCAGATTCGATCATGTCCCAATAGGACACAACGTGTCCCGATTTCTAGACTCGAATTGGCATGAATCGTGTCAGATTCGACGGATTTGTGATACGTCGACCCTTTTGAACGAATTTGGTTTCATAGCCCATACCCTTGCACCCCACTCACCCCCACTAACTCCACTACCTATCACTACCATAACCATAGATAATCTAATATCCATCCTTCTACCAGCTGTTGAGGGGGGTGAACTGCTACTACACAATAATAGGGATCAAACCTAAGGATAGGGCCTAATTAGACTACCCCATTTTGGCGTGGAATGATTAGTTAATTTAATGGTTCGACAACCTTTTGATGAGATTTAATAGTTTGTTTGGATTTATTCTTTCTATTATTTTTAGTTTTTGTTATTGTTTTGTGAATTTTATGTTTATTTATGTGCAGAAGTAAATGATTTAATAAACTAATAGAAATCTATGCTAAAGGGTGACCTGTAGCTACAGTAAAATGAAAACTATTTGAAGCTATGAATTTTGGAAGAAATAATTCTACTCATGGGCTTTCAAATTGGATAATGTTAAGGAAAAGATAGACTAATTATCAAGAAGGCATAAAATTAACTATTATACATATAAATAATTCTACAATATCTTAAGTACTAACACCAATATCCATTTACGTAATTTTCTAGACCCTCGTTCAAGCATAAATAATAATATTGCGTCTGAAATCCTTAATAGAAACACTTAAAATGTCATGTCTTTGTAAAACATTCCACAATACCAGAAACATTACATAGGGATTGAGTAAACAAAACTGCCTTAGCACATGAAGAGCTTCGAAATTAGTTTCAAATGATTCTCTGCTACAATGATTTAGAATTTCTCCTACAATCCAAAGACCCCTTACAAGATCTTGATGCATGTATTTATTGAAGTTTCAATAACTAAAAATAGTAAATTATAAAATAACGCAAAGAAAAATAAGCTAAAATAAAATTCACATGTCACGACAACTCATATAAACTATGTGACTTGATATTTGCATGCTTGCCATCATAAGTGACCACAATGAGAACTATTCTTCACACATATGAGTGTATGGATACTTATGCCGATCCATAATAAGATTGAGGGTTTTCCTGTTTTTTCTAAAGAATTGAGTGTCGTTCTTATTTTTTGAACTTGGAGCCCCAACCTATAGTTGTGTTGACTTTAGTGACCAAATTTTTTGCACATGGTTATGTTATACTACAAATATGCCTTTGATGTTAGTGTTGTGTTTTTGTGTAACTTGAAAGAAATCTAACACCACTTCATCAAACTGTTGAAACTCCTTAGGTGACCCAAAACTAGGAAAAATAAAAATCAACCATAACCTAATTAATCTTTTCCCAGTATTTGTTGTCAAAAGACCATTCTTCCTTCTTTTGTATTCTAGGCTCAATAGCCAATTTCACCCACTATTGCATTAGTATCTACATATGTGTTATACTCTCATTAGTTAAAATTCAGATCTCATGATCCTTTTTGCATTTGGCCTTCTAGATTTTCTTGACATACTTCATTTGATCTTGTAGCTATGTCCCCTTCTCACTCCACTTGAGGAGTTTATTATGCATTGTAGATAATTCTAACATCTCTTCTTAATGGCCTACTATCTTCTACAAGAATGTATCTTTAACTTGTTCATTCCTAGCATGTTATTCTGAAAGGTCACCCAAAAAATTGGTCACAAACTCTAAGGATTCATTATATTAATGTACTTGATGCCTAAGGAATGCTAGTTCCTTTTGCATTTTTTTCCTTCTCTTTTCTTTTCTCTCACTCTGTCAATGGTAACATGTGAAATGCATACCCCAACAAACAATAACTGACTTTCCTTGGTCTTCTTACAATCAAATAAAGTTTCTTTGAAATTGTACATCATAGTTTTCTACACTAATATTACACTTCCCTTGTGTCCTTTTAACAATAAATTTACTTTTGTGATCATAGGCAATAGATTGCACATATTCCACCTCATCCAATGGCTTAGGAATTAGTTGATATCTCCAAGATGAAATTTTCTCCAGACTACCTACATTATGAAAATGCTACATCATTTATTCTTTTCCTTTGCCTATCACTTGGGCCTTTTTGAAACTTCACTCTATTTTGTTTTCTTCCAAGAAAAAATCGTAATTTCCATTATCAAAAAGAAAATTACATGTTGTATCATCTGCATAAAGTATATGCTAAATTATTAGACATGGACCAAGCCATCTATCTAGTGTCATGTTCAATTAGGACCATAAATATTTACATAAAAGGCATATAAAATAAACATGTAAATAACATCATAAACAGTCAAAAAAGTCTGCATCATATACAAAAAGAAAAATAACAGCCAAATGATCATGGATGATCATTCGGTATATCTCCCCCAGCATGCTCGATGAAAGGCCTATGGTCAAACTGATGAATATCCTTATCTCTGTGCTCATGAATTATCCACTGCCCCTTGAGTTGCTGCGTGGAATCCTTGGAAAGATCGTCAGAAATCTCATTCCCTTCCCTGTAAATATGCAAGGAGACAATAAAATAAAATTGTGATTTTAGTGTGATGACTTCATCTAGCAATCCACTGAGTGTGTGCACGTGACAATGAGATGAAAAGTTGAACCAATTGATAACAATTTTTGAGTCCCCAAAGATCTGTATCATGTTGCACTTTTGCTCAAGTGAAAATATGAGTAGGTGTCTGAGGTTGTTAAGTTCATAATAATTGTTGGTGCCCCTCCCTAATCCCACTTTGAATTTGTAATATTGTATTTTTGATTTGTATAGCACTGCTCCACCCCCACAACCAGTGTCTTGGGCCGATCCATCAAAATATGCCCATGGGAAAGTGCGATTAATTACTTTAGGAGTAATGTCTTGGGTGGATTTTGATGCCAGTTCCTTAGGTAATAATTGATATATTACAACAATGTTATTTCATGTCGATATCCATTGTATGGGAGAGTCCTGGAATATGGTTTGATTCCTGACCAACCATATACCCCAGCAGACTAGTAGGGGAAGATTTAATTTTTTTTGTGATGCTACTACGATCCACCAATTATGCCATGCATTTGTGATTTAAGTCCCATTCCATCTGATGTTGATATCGAGGGAGAGATATATTTTATGCCACACCTGATTCGTCACTGGGCATTGAAGGAAGAGATGGTCTATGTCTTCAACCCGTTCCTTGCAAAGACAACATCATGATGGTCCATGTATGGACTGACAATTTAGGTTATCATTTGTAGGAACTTTGTTTGATAGTATGCACCACTGAATAATTGGGCTTTGTGTGGTGCCTTAAGCTTCCAGAAATGTTGCCACCACCAAACCACCTCCATTAGTTCCTATTCCGAAATAAGGAAGGTGTATCAATCCCAAGGTGTATAACAACTGCGAGGGGCTGCAATCCAGAAGATTTCATCCTTCCGGTCAATTATTCCAACATGTGACTATTCCAGTGCCCCTATGAATATATTCCAATCCATACTCCAAATATCAGGTAACCTGAGGTCTTATGCAGATTACCAAGCCTGTGAGAGCCATGTAGTGTTTCCCCCATCTACAATTTGAGAGAGTTGAGTGATACCAGCCAATTCAAGATATTGTATGAGCTCCATTGGTAGTATATGTGAATTTTCACATCCCGACCAAGCATCTATACTAAGGCGAACAAATTCCCTTGTTCCAATTCGCCATGCCAATCCTCTCTTAATGATTGATATGGAGTGAGAGATAACTTTCCATATGATGGAGGAGCCGGTAGTTCCCCTGTTTGGCCTTCAAATCCATTCCATAACTGTAAGAGGGTATATATATTTGTGATAACCCACCTCTTTCCATAAAATGTCAGATGTGATTATCTGCCAGCCCATTTTTGCTGTAAGAGCCGATGCAAATATATTCAAAACCTTTATGCCCCATCCTCCCCATTTTTTGGGCTTTCTAATTCTCTCCCATTTAACCTAGGCAAAAGTACTACCGACATGTTTCCCCTTCGATAATAATCTACAAAATATTTGTTGTATTCTGTTGATGATGCCTTTTTGTATCCAATCCAGAGCCATCTAGTATATTGGTATGGCCTCCAATACATATTTAATTAGGATCAATCTACCTACTCTATATAACCATCATTGCTGCTAGATGTTGATGCACCCTTCAATTTTTTCAATGAGCCAAGTCCAATTTGCAATGCGGTAATCATTAGGCTTGAGTATGAATCCAAGATACTTAAGACCGGCTTCCATGTCTTGCCTCGTGAATTGAAATTGTTGTACTGCATGTATTTTCTCATTTAGTAAACATCACACAGGCATTATGGTTGATTTGTTGAAATTGGGCATCATTCTTGTAGATTTACAAAATGGAGACAATATATTCTTGAAGCAAGTGGCGTCACATATAGATCCATCTAAAACAATTAGTACATCATCCATAAATAAAAGATGTGTTATATAGGATACACCTGTCATCTTGACACCACCTAAAGACTTGTCTTCTCGGGCATTGGATATGAGTCGACTTAACCCTTCCATGATCAGGAGGAATAATAGGGGTGATAGTGGACATCCCTGTCTAAGGTCACACTCTGCATGGAAAAAATTGGATGCAACCCCATTGATGAGTATGCTCCTGAAACTTCACTCTTTTTATATGTTGGTATTTCAATATAGTACTTTCTCTATTCAAGTTCCCACATTGTAGGATTCATTGTAGTTTCCTCACCCAGGGTTGAAATAGGTACTGGAGTTTCCCCAACTCCTCTAGGTGTAGCCTCATCCATTTGACCAGTTCCCTAGGTTTCATTAGCCCCTTTACTCTCCTAGGTGGCCTGAGTTTAAGTAGGTACTTGCAATAATTCATTAATATTTGGAACAACTTCAGTCTCTATCTAAGTTCCTATGTTCACCACCTCCTCCTCTTCTTGGGTTAAATACATTATTTTTTGAGGAGATTCAGTAAATTGAGATTTTTCACTACCTAACTAATTGTTGCAAACCTTCTTGTTCCTTCTTCTTCTCTTCTTCTTGTCTCCGAACTTCCCTATTTTACTCCTCCAATACTACCTACTCTTGCACTCTCTTTCATTTTTCCATTTTTCTTCCAAATATTTCTACTTTGTTCAATTTGTACTTCCATTCCTTGTCTTTCCAACACTTCTTGAGTAACATCTTCCTCACACTTCTTTTTTAATTCCTCCTTTGCTTTGCACTAAAGCTCTTGTTGTTAAAGTGTTATGTTTTGTTCCTCTCAGATGGCCATAAAATCTTCCTCTTCCTTCATTCTAATTTATTTTTCTCATCTGGCTTCCTTGGCTTCTCTCTTAGCTAGTAATCCTTGGGCCATTTCCTCATTCATAGATAATATCTCAAAACGGTGAGACTAGGATTTATTTTCTTCTCCAAAATTTGATCACGGTTTTGTACATATTTGATAAATACATCTTCTTGCCACTTTTCATGAATGTGTGGCTTGTGGTAAGAAACATGTTTAACATGTTTAATCACCAAGCCCTTGGGTTCATGTCTTTCATACTAGCCAGTATCAAATATAAGTGGCTCATACCTTCTCCTTTCACTTGTTTATATAGTTAACAAAATAATATCTTTATTGAAAATCATACAGAATGAAAACCAATTTCTTATCCTTAGAAAAGGAGACGTTACAACCTTGAAGAATGGTTTGATAACATATCTCCCTCACTACTATCTTATCATGAACATTTTTAGGTAGATAATAGGGTGGACTAGTGGCACTAAATATCCTAAAATATGTAAATTTCTATTTAATGTACTAATTTTTTATGTACAAGATAAATTTATTTGCTTGCTTGGATAATATTGGACACTCTTAACCAAAAAAATAGAATAAAAATGAGCTAGAAATAAATTACTAATCATGGAGTAGGATTTTTTTATACTTGCTATCCCATGGGATCATGTAATACACATGGATAGGGGCCCCAAAAATGTGCCAACCGAGGTACAATTTGAAAAATATATTTTTGGAACATACCATGCACAACAATTAGGCATCCATGTAAAACAAAGGAACTTCACCTAACTTGGATTCTCAAGCTTGCTTAATTATGGTGTTCATTGTTTCAAGATTATAGCTACCCAGTTGAACACCTTCCCAACAGTTGCCATGTGTATCATAATGGAGCCTATGTCTTAGTAAACCAAAAAAAATCCTTCTCTCCATAAAATTGACATAACATAAACTAAATATACATGCAATTTATCTTAGGTTTGTAATATTTTACCATCCTTGAGACCAATTAAAGTACTTCTTGTCCTCTTTCCACCAACTAGCTAGAATTTTTCCTACATTGTGGTAGTCATGAGGTCCTCTCACAAAATTAGTGTTAGGTAATGTGTCTAACACAAGGAACCTATAATATTTATTAACCCATTGGGGCAGAATGTCCCTACACATATTCCTTCTTATCATTAATTGAGTATTTCTTATAGTCAATATGGTTGATGATCCATTCAAGTGCTTCCACATAAGGAAACACTAGTTCTCTAGACACAATTGAAATCAACCAATATATTTGAGCATTTATAAACACTCATTTCCATGATAGCAATTCCATTATGAGATTTTTATTATAGGTAATTATCCTTGGTCTTGTATTTCATGAAAAAATCATTCCATTTCAATAAGAGAGCCTGTGTCCCAATGACTAGATTAGTATCTTTATATATTAGAGATTTCACAACCTCCTTCTCAAAGGAAATTAAATTAATAGCCCTACCAATTGTACTGGTTATGTACTCGTCATCAAACACTAGAATCGATGCTTCACCTATCTCCTTTTCGTTCCCCTTCAGTGCTTTGTAGAATATGCAAATAGAGGTTTTCCTTGGTAGTATTGTACTTACCATAATATCATTCAACAATAAAATTATCCTTGATTTGAACAACGTAAATAATTTCTCATCTTGCAAATATTCTATTATTAGTTCCATTGAAATAAGATGCAATGATATAGTAGGAAATTGATTACAATTAAGCAACTTACTATATAGAATAGACAAGATACCAAATTACATATGCACTTTACACTCCCCTTACAACTAATACAGTAAGTGACACATCAATTTAGAACAAAAACAACAACATACATGAAGGGTTAATAAATAAAGAAAAGTGAAGAAATCTATCATCTAAATTTGAATTTTAAGGGTGAAGGGTTAAATCTAGTCACCCAAAGGAGTGAAATATTGATCATTATTATTGGATTTCATAAATATTATCGTTCATATTCTACATCCAATCTCTAAATCTGCATTAAAAACAAGTTTTGTTCATCAATAGTAGAAAAAAATATTGATTTCTATCCATTTTGGCACTTTTGAACAAATTATTTTTTGGAACGCTTTACTTCACTTATCATGACCCAGTGAAAAGGTGCACCATATACCTTGAAAAAGGTTGTCAGATCCTGTCAAAAATGTTGTTTTAGAACTTTTTCAAAAACCCTTGATAGCATATTCCAATAATATTCTTTCGATTCTTTTTTTTTCCAAACTACCTCGTTAACAGTTTTCGGCAAACCCCCAAATCATAGTGGCTTGATTTTCTTCACTTATCGATAACCAAAGAAAGATTCAGCATATTGAACCTTTTCATGGACCTCGAACAAGTCATCAAGACTTAGGAATAACCTAAACCTTTGAAAGCTATCAACAATCAATAGAAAACATAAACCTTTGAAAAGCTATTAGCGCAATGGTAAAACCTAAACCCCTGAAAACCTAGCAACACTTGGAAGAAAGGTTAGATGTTTGAAAGGTTTATCAAGTTTTTGAAATAAATCTTAGTTCTATTCATCAATGCTCAGGGAAAAACTCAAGATGTTGCACCTTTCTAAATATCCCCGAGGCCCTATCAACACTCTGTAGAAACTCACTAATGAGTACTTCCTGACAAAATCCAAAAAGGATCATTGGTGATTTATATAAATGTGTCTCGCGACATCCTTGCTTGGAGAAAAACTAATGCTTTGTTACTTTACTTAAACCTCTAATAGGCATTAATGATCTATAAAATAATTTGTTTTTTTGTTTTTATCTTTTATATATATTTGATTTTTTCTATTTTTTCCTTTAGAATATTAGATTTTTAAAATTTTCTTAGTTTTACAATTTCTTGGCTTTTCTTTTAACTCAAAAAAATATATATAACAGTTAAAGAAAGTGCATGAAATCAATAAAAGACCAAAATTTCTTAAATTACATGATAAGAGAAAAGTAGTCAAAGAAAAAATGGTTACCCAACAAATGAAAATTTTTAGTGTGTTGTGTGCTCAACACCATCTCCTTTGTACAAATTAATAGTCTTATTTGCAATGATGTTGTATGGAATGTGTTAAAAAAAATAAAAAGTCATATTTTCTTATCTATTCATTCTTATCAAAGAAATATGTACAAAGTCCCTCAACTCATGAAACCATGGAGATGTGCCTAAGGGTGAGAGTGAGGGTTAGGCCAAGGGTAAGAGGGTGAAGATGCATACTTGTTCACTTTCCAAGGGTGGGTAACTAATATCTTCAAACCCCACCCCTAGCCTCATATGAAATCACTTGATATTTGTGAGAAATTAAGACATTAACATAATATATAATCATAAAGAAATAGCACATATTATTATATTTCTCCTTTTCTCTTTTTTTTTTCTTTTCTTTGGGTGGATGGATTTCAATGTATATCTTAAAGAATTTTGAAAACCATAATGGTACTAAAATCCATATCACATCTTCACTTAAATATCCACCATAACCCTCGTGTTTAAGGGATCTATTATGGCTTTCAACCTTTAAAATGAATAAGAAAAAGGAAATAGGATTATTTTTCCTAATACCCTTAGTTGATACAAAAGGCTCCAAAGGGGTACCATTCACCATATTAAGAAGAAAACCAACTTTGCTAAGGCATGCACCTAGTTAACCTATGTTTCATTGAGGTCAAAAGTTGATAGCATTCTATTGACAAACTCTTAGTATATCCTATTGTAATTTTTTAATAAAATAAGTACCACCATTCCTCACCTCATGTTGAATTGAATTTAATGGATAATCTATTGAGCCACTATAATTGCATTCAAGGTCTATGATCCTTCAATGAAACCCCTTCGTTCCTTTGAAAATATCTTCATATCCATGATGGTATTTAAATGGTTTGTAATTTCCCTTTAAATAATATTTTAAGAGTAGTTACAAAGGGTTATAGGCCTAAATTTATCAATATCCCTGCATTTTATTCTTTAAGAAAGAAAGTGAGGAAATTGGTGTAAGGGGATGAAGAACCAAGCTATACCTTCATAACTTGTCCACTACTTCCCACATATCATCACTAACAAAGTCCCAACAATGGTGATCATTCTTTCTTGTGAATCCATTGAGCTCAAGTATTAACCAATTTTCATTTCCATGAATATATGCCTAGCTTCCCCATTTGAAACTCCCTATAATAGGGAGAAACATTATCAATCAATATTAACCTAGGTTATTGAGTTCATGGCCTCTTACTTATTCACTTCTAGTTCTGACATCTAGTCTTGACAAAATTTTGATAGTTCACTCTCAATGTCTTGGTGGCCCTCCAAAACCTTGTCTTACAAGAAATAAAGATGAGGGGTTCTACTAGGATTTCAATATCTAGAGGTGGATTGATGAAAAAATGTGTTTTTAACACTATATCTTAGCCATTGGACCCTTGATTTATGATTCCAATTTTTTTTCTCTCTTCTTTATTGTAAGTCTAAACTACTTGAGAGGTCACTTTCCTAACTTTAAAGCTTTTTAGGCACGTCCTTTTCCATGATTTCCACTTGGATCTAGTTAATTTGGGATTATATATCTCTAATTAGGTGAAAACATTTCTAGAGGCATTGTCCCATTTCTTCATTTTAAATTTTAGAAAATTCAATATTTTTATTTATTTATTTTTTATTTTTTTTCCTGCAAGAAAAAAATTTTAGAGCCTCTTATGCTTTCTATGTCATCCACCTATTCATTTAACTTTCCTTTAAATTCTAAACAAGAGAGGCATTTTTTCTCAAAATTTAGGAGGGTGTTTTTTGGTATACCTTAGAGGTTCTAGTAGAAGATTACAAGTTAATGAACCAATGAAACTCCATGATCAATGAATGTACATGTTTTAAAATAGTTTGTAAATAGAGTTTTTGTGACCAAGAATCAGTTAAGACTTTCTTCTACTTGATTTTCCCTCCAATTATGTTGCTCCATGTGAAGATATCATTCTTTCCATAAATTTAACACTATTTGATGTTACTAAGGTATATAATACATCAGGTTTCTTCATATACTCCTCTCCTTTATTTTTAGATGGAGATTTGATTATGTTTACATCACGCCCCATGATCATGCTGCCTCAATTGGAAGTATTTCTAATATAATTCAAATTTTCTAAGAAGACAAATTTTTCTCAAAGCATAGTTGGCACATACACATTTGTTAGCAAGCCTATCTCTTTCATGCCAATAGTTTGGAAATATCTATTTATCCATCATTGAGTTTCAAGTTGATTTTATAGAGAAAGTTTCTTTGGGTCTATAAAATTACCATACACCAAAAGAATCATCTTAATACGACTATTGAAATCTCATAGCCTCTCCTCATGTTTTGTGTGAACTTGAGCATATTTTCCACATTGCATTTGTCTCTTGAATGAACACTAAGTTTGGGTTTCCCATCATCATTTTTGTTCTTATCTTATTTTTCTTCCACAACACATTAATGCTCCTTCGTTTTCAAGATAAAATCTTAGTTTAGAAGATCCAAGGAGTTGGATAAATCTCTCCATGAATGGTGGCATTTCCCTTTAGTTTAGGAATTTTCACCCTTTGTCTTTCAACATATCCTTGGTTAGTTTTGTCCTTTTCTTTCATAACTTCAACCCTATCAATTTCAGGGGATCAATACGCATCTTAGGTTTTCTAGGATACTAAAGTGATTGTTGCATTGTTTATCGTTATCTTTCCATTAATCGTATTTGGGCGTGGATTTACCAATTGTTCAACATAAAGGGTACTTAGATAAAACTTTTTGTAATGTGATGATAATAATGACAAGTCCACTTTTTCCATTTATATACCATGATTTTGTCTTGATCCATGAATTTTGATCACCTCTTGGACATATCCTTCCCTTACCATGATTAGGATTAGCTTAGAAGATCTAGGGATTTGGATAAATCTCTCCATGAATGGTGTAATTTCCCTTGAGTTTAGGAATTTTCACCCTTTGTCTTTCAACATATCCTTGGTTAGTTTTCTCCTTTTCTTTCCTAACTTCAATCTTGTTAGTTTCAGGGGATCAATAGACATCTTAGGTTTTCTAGGGTACTAAATCGATTGTTGCATTGTTTATCTTTCTCTTTCCATTAATCATATTTTGAAGTGGGTTTACCAGTTGTTCAACATAAAGGGCACTTAGATAAAATTTGTTGTAATGTGATGATAATAATGCCAAGTCCAATTTTTCCATTTATATACCTTGATTTTGTCTCAATCCATGACTTTTGGTCACCTCTTGTACCCTTACAATGATTAGGATTAGTTGGATTGTTGTTATTCCTTAATTTATTTAATTATTATGCTTATTCTTTGTCAATTGTTTAATGTCCCCTTGCCTTACAAGTTTAAAATATTCCAACTTCCCATGCTTTTCATATGACTCCATCTACATGTTGATTTTATCATGTTTCTTCTCTTCTTGGGATGACACATAACTATTTGTTTTTTAGCTTTGAGTTGTCTCCTTGTTTTTTGGATTACAGTAAAGATCATTTTATTTTGTTATTTTAATTTTTAGTTGTTAACTTTGGGGTTTGGCCTCTTGTTTGAGTTGATTTTCCACTCCCTTTTCTTGATATGAGTACCCTTTTCAGTGGAGAGCTTCAAAAAAAAAATTTGAAAGTTGGGGGAGCTTGGATCAAGTTAAGATTTTATTTCTTACCACCCTTTCTCTTCCCCTAGCCTGTAACAAAACTCTTATTTTCCTCCATCCCCTCGTCTTCAACTTGGCCTATCTCAACATCAAGGCTTGAAGGTCCCTGAGAAGGTGGTCATGCTCATGTAGAAAAAAGGAACATGCATGTAAATATAAATTCTAGCATACAAGGTATTCTTAAAGGCTTTCCTCACTTGAGAATATTTCACAAAAACGCTAAGCATATCAAGTCAATACCTTCCAAATTTTCTTCCTTCAAGAACTCTAGTATTATTTAATACTTTTGGATCAATAGTGGAGAGTTAAAGAAATATTCAATTTCTAGGTTGAACTAGCACTTTGACTAGTATCACATGTGCAAACTAGCTAAAATAGAATATATTCTTTACAAGAAAATCCCCACTCCCTTGCGTTGGATAAATCAACAATAAAGAATCCTTTCACTTCTAACTTGATATCCATTGAGTCTTTCACCTCCAAATGCAAGTTCACCCATAACCTCAATGTAGAGTTTATTGGCCAAAAGCATAAAATCTTACACATGACAATATGGTTGTCATACACTATATGAAATCCCCCACTTTGGGACAGGTTAATGTTAGAAAGTGTTGTCATTGATGTCAAAATATGATGTCAAAGAAGTGTCATTGAGTGGCACTAATCACTGTTATAACATGTTGTTTAAGGAAGATTGGTGAACATGTGTTATTGCTTATGAAACATGAAGTTGTATGGAGCATTATCTTTAGAGCCATTTTTAGCACAACATATCTGCTCAGATGGTCATGAAAGTGACATAGATGGATAGGCCTTGAAAATACGTATCCAACGATGTGTGGAAGGAATAAAAAGACTTCCTAGATCAAAAGATATTGCAAGTCAAGGGTGTAGGAAAAAGGGGTCAAAGGTCAGGCCAAACTTGGTAAAAGTTCTAGCGCTCTCCAAATATGGTAGTAATTTAGCAGTCCCACGAAAATTGGTGGTAGAGGCACAAGGTTCCACTACAAGACAAATAACGAACCCCCCTGTTAAACAAATAGGGGGGTCCATGTTTAAATCTTAGTCGCCCATTTGATCTTAGACCAATGCACCAATAATGGATATCTAGGAAGATGGACAAGGTTTTGTCTCTGCTACATGAAAAATAGTGAGCCCCCCATTAAACATCGAGCATGGGGGGGTTATGTTTTTACCTTGTCCTTCCATCCAACCCCCATTCAAATGGTCAGTGACAACAATTTAATCCTTAGAATAAACATGCATGCACTATACAGACCACTACTAACATAACAAAGCAACACATGGAGAAATATAATTGGCAGACCAAGAGGACATCAACATATGTACAAAGTGGAAGTGACATCAGCATGATGTAAACTAGGGTGGCATGGACCAATCAACCAAGGACATGTGGCATGCTGATTTGGACTTTCTGGGCAGCCAAGTGGACCTATTTTGGGTGACACATGGACCAACCACAAGAGAACGTGTGGCACATGTGATTCATTTGGACAATCAGTAGTTCAACCAGTTGATAAGACCCCAAACTCATTAGGTCGTGGTCACAACCTTGAGTCATATGGGCGAAGGGGCCACCAAGAAGGTGCTTAGAAATTTGGCAGTCTATTAGCGAAGTCAACAGAGATTTTGGTAGAAACAGACATATCTAGAAGTTTTCCAAGTTTAGCAGTAAGTTTAGACATAGCTAAAGTGGCGCTTTGGAATTTGGTAGAGTATTTGGAAAATTTTCCATAATTAACAGCTAGACAAAATTGGAATTGCTGCTAAGCTCCCAGCTAAAACTTGTAATGTGCTAAGATTGCAAAAAACAAGTAGATTAACTCCGAGATTGAATTTAGATCAACATGCCAGACTTGAAATTGAGTTGCACACATACATACAACAAATATGAATAGGTTTGTTGGAATGCGCAACTAGAAATGAAAGATAAGTGTGAATTGTTGTATTATTCACAAAGATGTTACATATAAAGACATTGTGTGACCGTTGGATTCATCTTTCAAGGTCTCTTGGACTGGGTGTCCAACATTCCCCCCCTTAATCTGAAGGGGTATGTATGAGTCTAAGGAGAGAGTTGAAATACAAAAAATGCATAACAGTAATTAGATGAATGTGCTCTTTGAAATGATGGTATAAGGTGGGAGAAATCGAGGTCTCAACAGATGGTGGTTTAAGGATGACCAACAACTATGGAACGCTTAGTGCAGTTCCTGGAACAATTCAAAATATAGGTATAGGTTGAAGTCTTCTGCTAGAGGAAGTGCTCCCCAATACTTTGAAAAGGGAGACCATTGAGGTCTCAACCTAGAACACTTGATGCAGTTCCTGGAACAATTCCAAATCTAGCTATAAGCTGAAGTTTTCTGTTATAGGAAGTGTTCTGAAAAGGGAGACCATTGAGGTCTCAACCTATGGTGGTTTAAGGCTAACCACAAACTCTAAATGCTTAGTGTAGTTCCTACAACAATTCTGAATTTGGCTAGAAGCTAAAGACTTATGTTAGTGGAAGTGCTCTTAATATCAGTTTGAAGATGACCCTAAACTAAATCATGCTCATAACTTTGACTTCGGTTGCAACTTTGATTCTGGTCCAAGCTTGAGGCTTTGGTTTTCAGTAATGCTCAAGTTGTGGCTTAGTCCCTTTGAAACTTGTATATGATCATCAATTCTCTCGTATTAGATACAAAGCAAGAAGATGATATCATTGTTGCTCAAACTCGCTTGTAGATGCTAGGTTGATAGGGCTTCAGAAGCCTCATTATCAATCCCCTCTTATCCCATACAAAGTGAGAGGATGAATATGTTTATAAAATGTTCACATGGATGAAGATAAAAAAACCATGATCCTCCATGCACAGAACTCAAGAAGGGTGTCGGTTTCTATCGAAATTGCACCCATTTATAATGTAATTTAACTGGTAAACTTACCAAAAAACACTATTTGCAAGTTACCATTGTTTTTTTTTTTTTTTTTTTTTTTTTTTGTCTTAATGAAAATAGTGTCCTAGTTCCCATAACGAACTCTCACGTTGAATCACTTTATAACATGTTGGTTTAGTTGCAGTCGTTTGAGGTGCAATATTAATTTCATTGCCATTAGAACCAAACATTTGAATAGGTCTTGTAGAAAACTTAAACTTGTAAAAAAAATCCCAAGACCACCAAAAATGGAATTTCTACAAATGTGAACCCAACTCTCGAATGCTTATATTCATTCATCCTGATTATCAAAAGTTGAAGTAATATATTTGTTGAAAATGATGAGAGCTTACTTTTTTCATTCAAGGAAATCCCAGAAAAAAAGAAAGCTTACTTTGTTCATTCAAGGAAATCCCAGAAAAGAAGAGAGTTTGGCAAGGGAAGATTTGAATTGTACCCACATGAAACAAAGAATAATGATTTTTGGTCTTTTTTTAACTCCTCTCGGACTGCTTGTGAACTTTCTTAGTTTTTCTCAGAGCCCGACACATATCCGTTTGCTCCCTGTACCTTCCTTGTTGTGAGTGGACCCCTAGACCGCTGCTTCGAAACTCCACTACGTTGATACAACACATTTTCCTCTAGGAGAACTACATATTCATTTTCATTGGAAATTTACTCCATATATAGAGCTCAGCATTTCATCCACCCTTTCAGCGTAAATTTTCACATTTTAATGCACCCACCATTATCGATAACGATGTCTCCTTTTTCAATTCCATCATCGCTGGAAAAAAGTATCAATAGTTGGAAAATACAATCTTTCTCGCAAACTAGTCATTCCTCTGTCTACTGAAGTTCCAAAATACTTTGAAAGTAACCATGTGACAAATTGAATTAGGACAAAGCTGGGAGAGGGGGTGTTATACCAAGATACATAGAGTTGGGAGTAAGGTCAAGATGCAAAATATGATGAGCTCTAGAGAATGCACAGATCAAGTGTTTCCTTCTTTTTTTGAGTCGATGACCTTAGGATTCAGGCACATATGGCCATTATGGATCATGCAAAAAAATAACAGATCTGCAACGTGGCATTAAAAATATTGTGCTAGCCCGAGACTGGGAAAACCATACCAAAAATAGGAATGGAAAGAGGTAGCAGAGTCTTAAAGAGACCAAAATTGTCTGGTGTAGGTTAAAAACCTAACAAATAGAGAAGGTAGACTTCCCAGGTGCAGAGCTAATAGGCTTTGATACCACTATTGGAATTTGCAACTAGATATGAAAGATAAGAGTGAATTTCTTTATTATTCAAAAAGATGTTACATATAAATACATTGTGTGACCATTGGATTCATTTTCCAAGGTTGCTTGAACTCCCTATGATGGTTCACCTTCCACACCATAACCCTTAGTAGACTAGGTGCCCAATAAGGTTGAACAAAAAAGACAACAAGGGGAGACTTGAAGATATCAAGAAAAAAACAAACTCAACTAAAGTTTCAAATTACAAAACAATAAGTTTGACTTAGGTTTTCATATCAGAACAATAGATTAGAGAGTGAATATTGTCAGAACACATCAAGAATACTTAACAAAATAAGAATTCAAGTGAAAAAAAAGTTAATCTAAGGACTTATTGAGTTGAAGATAATCAAAGGTAAATCCTAAAATTATCAGCTCGAATTATTTATAAGCGGAATTGAACAACCAAGTTGGTTGTTGTTGGTGCAACACTATGCATATTTATGTATGCATAAGAGGTGAATGAAAGATGCATTAGGGTGTGAATGCATCATATTTGGTTTCTGAGAGGTGTGTACGAATGCATTAGTAATATTGTTGATGTTGGTGTTTTTGGTGTGTGCATCATAGGTCAGAGATTAGTGAAAATAATTTGTTGAAGGTGTTTTATGGTGATAGAGATGTTGAGGTAGGTGATTGAGGTGTGATAAGAGAGAAGGGAAATGATGTTTGAAGAAAAAATGTCTTGTTGATCTGAGTTTGAAAATTAATGAAAGATGGATCAACATGGCCAACAAGTTGGAGCTTGCATTTTAGGGGTTGCAGCTCCTTCTAGTAGTGGTTGGTAAACTATTAGAGGTTGGAGCTCCTTTTAGTATCAGTTGATAAATTGGGGAGTAGGACCTTCCTTTCAATGGTATCTGATAAAATCGAGGGTAGTAGCTCCTTTCAGGGGTAGCTGATAAATAAGGAGTAGTAGCTCCTTTCAATGGTAGTTGATAAGTTAGGGAGTAATAGCTTCCTTCAAGTGGCAACTTGAGAAACTTGCACATAGAAGCTTGGAGGAAGATTGATGTAATAAAAAGTTGCAGCTTATAAATTGCATCATAATAAAGATTTTGGTGGCTTTCCCAATTATATTGTTGTGAGTTGATTTATGAATTATTGTGCTTGTGCTTATTGGTTCAAGAATTGTTTATTTTGAGCAAAAACCTTTAAATTGGCAATAGTTGTATAATTTGATCACACTACTGATCCCCTCCCGCTACTCCCCACCCCTGCTCCCCGCCCTCACTATCCTCCCCACCCTTCGTTCCCCCAACCCCACCCAATAGTGTCCTGGTTTTTAACAATTATATCATATATGGAGTTTTTCAAAGCCTACATGAGGTTGCCACTAGGATTTTTTGAAACATTGTTTCCCCTCTTTGCTTAGATCTCTTTCAAACAATTTATTCAAGAAATACTTCCTAGAGGCTACTATGAGTTTGAAAGACCACTAAGACTAGGGAGAAACTCCCTCTTGGAAGGCCATCCCACTAAGAAATCCTTCCTTCATGTGATTTTTCTATTACAATGCTTTCCTTTGACTATTTTCAAACCTTAATATTCTCCATCATATATGTAATATTAATTCACTTAAATGTAAAATCCAAAATATAATGTTTCATCTATCATAAAATAATCTTTAAAAGAAACTAGATCCATATTAAATTTACATTGACTAAGCAACAAATAATTAGAAATTATGTGATCCCTTTATAAGCTTAATGATGCATAATTAAATGGGTGTAAACAAGTCAAGTTACATTGATTAAACACAATAGAATGTATCAATATAAGAATGGATCTTACTTTATTATGAAAAAACATGATAAATAAATTGTAATGTGTAATTATTAGGTGGATGGTAAGGATTTAACCTTTAGAGAATAATCTAATAGTATAGATTATTCTTAATATTCACAAATCAAAGACAAAGTAGTAATGTTTTCTTCCTCTTTTAATTAAATTAGAATATTAAAAAAGTTTCATATGAAATTAGTTATGGTTTTTTTTGGACATGTGGTATTGATAGGTCATGGTATTGTAACAAAGTTTATTTATATACTAAGAGCCTCCATTATAAAATTGAGTGAATCTCCATGATTAAGAATCTTGTTTCACATTTTTTTAATATATTATTAGTTATTTTTATCATTATAATAATTCTTATTATTTCAATAAAATATAATTTTAGTTAATTCTTATGAATTTTTTTTTTATTTTAAATAGCTTGTGATATATGATGAAATAAGTGTTTTGATGTTTATTATGGATTGTTGTCTATTAGTATCTAATAGTCATTTAATTTATATAATTACTCTAGTTGCCAGAGGGGCTCTACAACCTAGTATGGAGTATGGGGGTAGATCTCACGTAAATGTAAATGTAATTTAACATGTAATGGGGTATGGGGGTAGATCTCACGTAAAAGTAAATGTAAACATTTAACATGTAATGGGGGTAGATCTCAAGTAAAGACCAACCTAGATCCATCTTAACTCCGATTAAGGGTCGAGAGGGATCAAATCTCTCAGGTGCAAACCTCTTTTTTTTGAGTGCAAAACTTGAGAAAATGTTTGCACCTCGAGAGATTTGATCCCTTCGGGTGCTTGATAGATATGGAGTTAAGACGGATCTAAGCTAGTTTCAGTCGTTTGCAGCCAAGAAAAATCTATCGAAGATATGATTAATTTTATTAATAATATGTAAATACATCTAATATTAATATAATCATTTTAAATATGCTAAATGTGTCTGAGATTAATTTAGTCATTTTAATTTTAAATTTTCTTAGTTACCTCAGTTCGTTGAGATGATAAATATTGTTAATAACTTTAATGATGAGAAATGATGAAATAAAAATTTTGAATCCAAAGTGACAAGGTAATAATGTTGAATGATAGAAAATGTGAATAATAAGAATGTAGTCAATTATAAATAGTCTTCATTGTGATCAATCTCAAAATATTTTATTCTACTATTCTTATTGTCACCCTTGTTAGTTTTGTCATCTTTTCATATCGATTATATGAAAATGATAGTTGAAATCATAAACCATTTAAATCTTTAGCTCGAGCTATTGTAGTAAACATCATATCTTGTCACTCTTGCTCTCGAATATTAATAGGTCGAATTACTATAACACAAAAATCAATGTACATTGCCAATAATTTTTTGTGCTTATACTAAAATAAATGCACAATGTTAATCCAATCACTTTAAAATTAATGTACCATCATGCATCCATTTACATCAAATGAGAAATCAACATCTACACTTAAATAAATGCATCTAATGCAAACAATCAAATAATATTAAAAAACAACTTCTAGTTTGAAATCAATGCATCTAATGCAAACAATAAAATATGATTAGAAATCAACATCTACACTCAAATCAATGCATCTAGTGAAAGTAAGCAAATAGAATTAGAAACCAACATTTACATTGAAATCAATGCATTTAGTGCAAGCAATCAAATAGGATTAGAAATCATCTACATTGAAATCAATGCATCTAGTGTAAGCAATCAAATATAATTCAAAATCAACATCTACATTTAAATCAATGCATTTAGTGCAAGCAATCAAATAGGATTAGAAATAACCATCTACACTGAAATCAATGCATTTAGTGAAAGCAATCAAATAGGATTAGAAATCATCTATATTTAAATCAATGCATCTAGTGCAAGCAATCAAATATCATTAGAAATCAACATCTACACTAAAATCAATGCATCTAGTGCAAGCAATCAAATAGGATTAGAAATCGCCATGTACACTGAAATCAATGCATCTAGTGCAAAAAATATTCTTTCCTCTCTCCCCCCTCCATCTATATCTATATCTCCCTCCATCTATCCTTTGTCTCTCTATCTTACCCCCCCCCAAACACACACGCCCTCTCACTCCATATCTATCAATCTCTTTGTCCCTACCCCTCTCTCCATCTCTCTCTTCTTCCCTCTCTTCACCTTCCATCAATATCTCTATCTCCCTTTGTCTCTCTATATCACCCTCAAAACATACACTCTCTTTCTCCAATCTATCTATTTATCCCTCCATCCTCTTCTCCCTCTCTTCCCCTTCTCTCCCTCTCCCTTGCTTCTCTCTTTCTTTCCTCCTACTCTCCTCTCTCCCTCTCCACCTTTCTCTCTTTATGTCTTTCTTCTTACCTTCCTCTTCCTCTCTCTCCCCCTCCAACTTCATCTCTCTTTACCTTCCTCTCTCCACTCTCTCACATCCTATCTCTTCCTTGCTCTCTCTCCCACCTCTCTCTCTCTATCCAACTATGTTACTATATCCCTCCTTGTCTCCTTCTCTCCCCCATTCTCTTCATCTCTCCTTCATTGTCTCTTTATCGCACCCCTAAACATACACTCTCTCTCTCCATCTCTCCCTTGTCACTTCCTCTCTCTTTCCACTTCTTACTCTCTATGTCTTTCTCCTTCCCTTCCTCTCTCCCCTTCCAATTCCATCTCTCTATCCCTCCCTCTCTCCTCCTCTCTCCCTCTCTCTTCTCCCATCTCTCTTTCTCTCTCTAACCTTCAATCCTCTCAATATCTCTCTACCTCTCTCCCCCCTCCATCTTTATGTCCCCCTCTCCCTCTCTTACCCTTTTCTACCTCTCTCACCCATCTCCCTCTCTCTCTCTATTCATTCCTCTTCTCCTCTCTCCTTCAGTTCATCTCCATTTCTCCCTTGTCACTCTCCCTATATCTCCACATCTATCACTCTATGTCTTTTTTCTTCCCTTACATACATATCTAGAGTTGATATATATATCATGATATATTATAATACAACAAATTTAATATTGTGTTATTCCAAAGTAATTAAATTTAATAATATTAATATTAATATTAATATTAGATTCAATAATAATAATAATCTTTTAATATTAATATTAGGGTTAATAATGTTTTTTGCATGGTATTAATAATAATTTGGCCCATAAGCTTCCCCTAAATAAAACCTCTTTTTTGAGTGTTTGTGAAGGAGTCATCTACCAGGCCGAGGAATTGCGGACGACTAAAAAATGGCCGAGAATTTTTTTTTCAAAAAATCTTGTAGATGCAAGGTTTGAATCATGTTTTTGATGGTGGAAATGGATTAAGCACCATCAAAAACCTCTAGAGCACCTAAAATTATGAAGTTTGAGAGCTTTTACTTGGATTTACCAAAATCCATGTTGGATCTTTCCAAAATATAGCCTGAATTTCAGGGCAAAAAAGTATAATAGTTAGACTATGTGTTCCTAAGTATAGAGAGGATTATGGAGTAAATATAAAAAAAGGTTTTATTTATTTACTATACATTTGGTTTATTTTTATTTTTATCTATTTACCATGATATTTGGCCCATAAACTTGGTATATAATTAGATGTTGATTTCTAATCTTATTTGATATATTTTTATTTATTTACCATACCTATTTATACTCTTTTATATTTATTTATTTACCATACCTCTTTTATAAATATGGTAATTGGCCCATGGTATTAAAATGATATTTGAAGAGAGGCTTCACCTAAATCAAACGTCTTTTTGAGTTTTCCTAAATATAAAGAGGTTTATGGAGTAAATATAAAAATAGATTCTATTTATTTAACATACATACATCTAGTTTATTTATATTTTTATTTATTTAACATACATCTAGTTTATTTATATTTTTATTTATTTACCATAGTAAGTACAAAAATATGTGGTTTATTTATATTTTTATTTATTTACCAGACTTCTTTTTTTGAGTGTTAGTAAAACTCTTAGATCTAAGACTATTGTGATCCATAATGTAAATAAATGTCTTTGAGATTGGCCAAATTCTAATTTACTTTAGTAAAACTCTTTATATTTTAAATTTGTATTGTGCTCATACATAATAATAATTAGATTAATTTTTAAATAAAACCAACATTAAATTAAAAATGTTAACGGTTAAATGATAAACATTACATTTTAAATGTTAACATTTACATGAGATCTACCACATATTCCATACTGCAATACCTCATACTAGGTTGTATTGTGATTATACATAATAATAACTAGATTAAAAATGCTAATAGTTAAATGATAAACATTACATGTTAAACGTCTACCCCATATTCCATACTGTGATACCTCATACTAAGTTGTATTATGCTTATACATAATAATAATAATTAGATTAATTTTTAAATAAGACCAACATTAAATTAAAAATGTTAACAGTTAAATGATAAACATTACATGTTAAATGTTAACATGAGATCTACCTCATATTCCATGTTGCGATACCTCATACTAAGCTGTAATGACTCTCAACACGGCTCAATAAACATAAACTTTAAAACTTAATATATTTATAAACTAAAGTTATTAAAAAATAAATTACAATATAATATAAAAAAAAAATAAAAAATTATCATTAACTTTTTAATTTTAATAAATATTTAAATGGAAAATTAACCTTCATCCATGAAAACTCAATCAAATTTTAGTGAAAAATTTATATGAAAAGGCCATCCATTGAAAGGTCCAAAAGGTTCTTTGACCTAATCTTTTTTCCCCATATATTTTCAAAACTAAATACTGTACGATTGACTGGTTTTCAAAACCACGAATGGGCTGAATTTGATCCATCGCAGAGAGACAAATGTGTAAAAGATTAAACCGCTTTAACGAAATTCATACGTGCATAGAAACTGAAATAAATCGTCTGTGTGTTTGGTTTGGAGTGGGCAGATAAAAGCGCTTTAACCAAAAGGGTTGAAAAAATAATTGGGAAGACACAGTCTGGAAGGTGCATGAGATGCATGAGAGCTATGGAAAACTAATCTCGATATAAATATTGAGTATTTTGTAGTTAATTGAAGAGGTATGAAAGACTAATCACCCCCTAAATATTGAGTATTTTGTAGTTAATTGAAAAAAAATAATTGAGAAAATATAGAATGGAAAGTGTAAGAGAGGAGTTGAAGACTAACCTCCTAATAAATGTCGAGCAATTTCTCGTTCTGCAGCTATTTGTAGTGGAATTTGGAATTTTAAAGTAGGATCTTGGTAATGTTGGAGCTTCGGCAAAATGATGGAATTAGTTTGGATTCCATAACCCAACTTCTGCGACTTAAAATTTGAATCTAAATTGAAATGAAGAGCTCCAGTGCAGTGCATTGGATTGGCCATTAGCCAATTGTCTACCTCAGCTGAAGTTTCAAATCCCTTAACCTGTAAGAACAGAAAAATACACAGACTTTAATCTCTTTTTTTCTACTACTGTATGTAACAAGCAAGATCAATTCTTGAAAAATGAAAAAATATCAATTTCTTGAATTCTTTTTAATCCAATATTTAATTTCACATAAGAAAAGAAAATTTTTCAGAGCGAAAAAAGCTTGATTATATTATATAAGATATATAATGGACAAAAAATACATCATGTGTAGCTTGAGAGAAGGCCAGACCAATTCTATACAAATATAATTAAAGATGAGCTGGGAAAAAACATAATAATCCCTATATAGGACTTACAGCCAACAGATTAGACAGTCAGTTAGCTTGTAAAAAGGAGATAACCCAGCTTCAAAAAGAAAAATGGAATCAACTATCAAAACAGCAATATCCAGATATGTCATTTTAAACGCATAAACACAAAGTTTCAGAAAATGATAAAACAGGAAGTGCATACCGGGGATTCTACAAAGAAAATTTAAAAAAAAATCACATAAGAAAAGAAAATATAACTGCGACCTGTAACTAGATCAATTTGATTGAAAAGGGAAAAAATCAATTTCTTGAATATAACGATCAATTTTATTGAATTCTTAACCTACCTTGGAATCTGGAATGACTCTTCATTTTATTGAATTCTTAACCTACCTTGGAATCTGGAATGACTCTTCCGGGATTGTTTGCCATAATGTTTTGGACTATACCAGTGATCACGGAGGAGTTGCTCCCACTCCATACAAAATCATAACAAGGAGATTTTATGTAAATTCCTTCCTCACATGGAGTAATTGCCCCCACCAGATTATAATTGGGATCATAAGTATCGTCATACCAACTCGAAACCTTGTAACGAGATATGATTGCCTTCTGAGTGCAGAATACCGCTAAGACGAAAAAGAAGGGTGACGACAGTTGCAGGAACATGGCGACCTTGTTCCGCCATGACAGAAGACAATTCTTTTTCATCAGAGCGCAGAATTGCTGACCGAAAAGCCCAAACCCCCTTGCGCCATCCATGGCTTTTCCTCTAACCTGTCCTTCACTGATCTCGAAAACGCCAGAGAGAATATCAGGCCGGCAGTTCAGTAATTGTGAAGGATGTTTTTATTTAGCTGCAGGTCAAACAGACACTCCCCATTGCTTGTTAAAGACTGGAACGGGTCTCCTGGTACGTGGTGCTTCAGCAATTTCGGAAAATGATTTGAAGGACGCGATGGGAATCGAACTTGGGTAAATCAGAGCTCAATTCGATGGAGGTCAAAGGTTCGAAACCGTAGCCGATGCAGCCCATCACTTACCGTTGGTAAAAGTTACATTGGAAATATTTATGAAATGCAACGGACTTGTGTATTAGGTTTTATATACATAAATTATTCTGAATTATTTTATTTTATTTTATTAATTTTGTTAAAGTGAATGTGGGTTAGGGTAGAAAAACAAATTTTTACCATGAAGAACAATCTATCAAATGATGAGACTCGAGCTTGATACCTTTGGTTAATTTATTTTGAACTCGGATTTCAATGTTTATTAGGATAGGTTTTTTATTATAAGGTTTATTAAGATAGGTTTTTTATTATAAGGTTCTCTTATTTTATTAGGATAGGGTTTTTATTATAAGGTTCTCTTATTTTTAGCTTTATGAAGTTTGAATCTAAGACTTAATTTTTCTACACAACTAAGACTTAATCTTTATACAAATTAATTGATTTACACTTAATGATTACTATGAATTACAAATTTTTGACATTTAATCTCATGAATAAAACTAAGGCTAAATATTATTGAAAAGTGCATAACCTTAATGAACGTAGTCTCAACCATGACTAAAAGGAATCTTGACTTTCTTGAACATACTCCATATGCTCAAACCTTATTTTAATTTTAGAATAAGATTTAACACTACTTTTTATCAATGAAGAATTAGACTCCTTCATCTTAAGGAAATAAGTTAATGTTAGAAATATGAAAGAGAGCGAGAGAGATTGTACACAACACAAATCACACTAGTTATATTTTATTAATCTCAAGGGTTACATATTTATAGCATCTAGATGACTTGTACACAACACAAATCACACTAGTTATATTTTATTAATCTCAAGGGTTACATATTTATAGCATCTAGATGACTAGCAACGACACATCTAGATAACTATTACAACTCACACATAGAAAACTCACTACTTCTAGATTGACACCTAGGGAATCACAATGACAACTCACGCATTACATGAAAGCATTACTTCCAACACCCTCCCTTAATGCTTACATGTAGAAAATATAAAAACCCACATTACAATAATAAATAAATCTTTGTCAGACTTATCTGATATGGTCATCATCAGCACCCACATCTAGGTTGGAATCTCGCAAACACCGCTCTTTCACCACCACACTTTCGAACTGTCACTTGACCTCCATTAACAACGACACATCATAGCTATTACGACTCACACATAGAAAACTCACAATAACACCTCACACATTACATGGAAGCATTACTTCCAACAATTAACAATCCAACACTCACAAACATATAACATAAATAAAACTTTACTCTTTTAAATCAAAATAGATTATTTTAAGTAATATAACTTTTTTAAATAACAAAAATAAATTACCTAGCATAAATCAAACTTAACTCCTTTAAAGCAGAATAGATTATTTTGAGTAACATAGTTTTTTTTAAATAACAAAAATGAATTAACTTGCATATAAGAAATAGTGGGGAATAATTATTAAAAAAGACATATTCTAAACGTAACCTCAACCCTAATAAAAAATAACATTGACTTTTTTTAATAACAAAAATGAAAAATAACAAAAATGAATTGACTTGCATGTAAAAAAATAGTGGTAAATAATTATTAAAAAATACATATTCTAAACGGAACCTCAACTATGATAAAAAAAAAATAACATTGACTTTCTCGAGAATAGATTATTTTAAGTAACATGGTTTTTTTTTTTAAATAACAAAAATGAATGGACTTGCATATAGGGAACGGTGGCGAATAATTATTAAAAAAAATATAATCTAAACGTAACCTCAACTATTATAAAAAATAACATTGACTTTCTTGAGATGTTATCTAGTTAAAAATTCATTTTGATATTGAAATAATATTAACCCCAAAACCATGCATATGGTGAAAGTGGAAAGATATTTTCTTAAATGATATAGGGAAAGTAAAAAATTATTTTTTATTCTCAAAACCATGCATAAGGTGAAATTATATATATAGAGAGAGAGCAAGTTTGATAGCTAGTTTCTGCACAATCAAAACATTTTAGGTGTTTTTCAGTGTGCTGAATCTAAATATGCATAGCTAGTTTCTGCACAATCAAAGCGTCCCAGGGGTTTTTCAGGGTGCTGAATCCAAATATGCAGTTAAAAAACTATTTTAACTGCAACAAATCAAGATAATTTCTTCCGCCGGATCACCGGAATCTCCAAAAAATCGCATTATAGACAACTACTTATTTTAGATAATATGTTTTTTTATAATAATAACAAGTAAATTTATATTAAAAATAATAAATGTTATTTCTTAATCAACTAATTATTTTAATTTTTAATATATAATTGTAAATCTCGGGCAAAAAATATTTTCATTTAAATAGGTGATTATCTTATACATTTTAGAAAGATTTTTTATTTTTTTAATAATTTTTTTTTTTCAATTAAGTAAAGATAAAAAGTTAATAAATAATGAGGGAATAAAATTTTAAGCAAATTTTTTAGTAAAATCTAAAAAAAATTATTAAGCTTTCCGAACCAACAAATATAGTTCATCAATAATTAATATTTTTCCTGTACTAATATCTTAATTTAAACCCTAATTATTTTACATTTCCCCTCTTTCTCATCATTTCGGACATCTTTAGATTTTTGAGATCCCATTCTTTCATGCCATGTCACGTTGATGAGTTCTGCAAACGTTATTACAGTGAAAGTCCGGACTGCTCTACATTTTTAATTGCCCCTTCTTTCATGCCATAACATGTCGATGACGTTTGCAAATTATCAAGTAAAATGCAAGTCATAAGGATATAATTTTCAAGTGTCAGCCTGATTCAAAGATTTGTCATACAATTACTATTTGTATAATGTTGTATATTTTATTCGATTATTAGAGGAATATGCTTATATTTTAGATGCCATTCCTTTTTGTAACTATTTGAATAACTTTAATTAATCAAATTTTTATTATATATT